>JAHWFP010168011.1:130173-159816 GCA_023313725.1 Lithobius niger | reverse complement strand
TGTCAAGCTTTAGTAGTGATCGCCTTCAATTTCTGCTAGCTATTATTGCAGCAAAGAAGGTCACCATGCGGGTACGAATAGAGGTCGCCATTACCTCGAATGATTGTGTCCAGCTTTATAGTTTGTTCCACATTATGCTTTCAGAAAACTGACCGTACGACGCAACGTTTCCTGCCGCTACGAGTAGAAAAAACATGTAAATATCCCATTCGTAGACTGTAACAGTAACTGTGTAGACTCTACAAGTGTGATATTCACATGTTTTTGCACTCGTAGTGCAAGGAAACGTGGCATCATACAGTCAGTTTTCTGAAAGCATAATGTGGAACAAACTATAGTAGTGATTGCCTTCAATTTCTGCTAGCTATTATTGCAGTAAAGAAGGTCTATTGCAGTAAAGAAGATCACCACGACCTTACAGTTCGGGCGATTCTAGCTCTGTAGTGACCTTCTTTACTGCAAGTAAGCACGAATCAGTAAAATTTCAAACTCGATAATTCATCGAATGACTAACCGTTCATGAATTTGTTTGCAACAAGTAAGCCCTGGCTAGGAAAAAATTCAAAGGTTTTTCAAGCTCTATATCTTTTCCAAACTGCGTATCGAGGTGACGTTTCATACAAGTCAGATTTGGCTGGCAAAAAAATTAACGGCTAGCACAAAATTCAAGCTAAATCGATATTCTCGATCACCAATGACGGAATGCAATATAGCCCGTAGTGCAAGATTACTTCCCATATTTTTGACAAAGGTAATTCCAATCTGTGGTTGATGCATCAAACAACGCAAGTTCCCAACCTTTGAAAGAAACGCGACCCGATCTTCAATTCATCTACAATTCGTTTGCTTTTCATCCAACCTTCCCTAAGCCCCAGCGGCTGGCGTTAGCCATTTTGCATGGCGGACGAGTTGTGGGTAGCCTGAAGCAGTGAAAGCCAATCGTCTCCGAAGACCTCCATTCTCGCTCCCTCCCCCTTTATTGACAAATCCTTGGCTAAAGTCTGGGCGTTGGCAACTCCATTTGCCGGCAACCTGATCCCCTGCGCGAGCTTAAGCCTCCCCAAGAGACCCCCACACCGTGTTGGGTAACCGATTAGTGGGGCCAAAAGAGACCTACTAGCCCCGACACATTCGTTCTTTACTTTCTGAAACAGAGGGGAAAATGGGGAGTGGCGAGGGAAGACTGGAAGTGTAGGGGCAGGGGAAAAGGAGGTAAGAAATGGTCCTTCTATGGTCCCACGGCTTAAACAACGAACCTAAATATCCGTTTTCTTTCCTAGTTTAAATCCATCGTGATCTTGGAAGCAGCAGGAGTTTCTAACGACCAAACGTCGCCTTCAGAGATTTTTTGTCTTGGCAAGAAACCAATTTATTAATATTGCTGACAGAAGGTTGCTGTGGGTTGATGTATACACACAGAATCAGCCAAAGGGTGCTAGTTCGGTAGGTAAAAAAATACAATAATAATAATAAACTTTAAAAAAAAAATCTGAAAGAATAGAAGTAGCCAGCAAGGTGTTGAGTGAAAACAATTTACGTCTCGACGTTTCGAATCACTAAAGAGGAACCTTTCATTCTAAAGAGGAACCTTTAACTTAAAAAAAAACCATGAAAACACACGACAGAGCTTGACGGAAGCCTGCAGTCAAGCCAACAGTGAATTTAAAGTTTATACAAAAAAAATTGTGTGTATCCAGGTACAACTGGGACACAGTCACAACTCAAATTAAAAGAGGGGACAAAGTTGTGACCAGTTTCTTGGCACAAGCCTAAGAGAGGAAAGTCAGGCAGATCCACATTTATTTATATGCTAGCACTGTGGTCATACTGACAACTTTGTCCCTGCTTTTAATTTTAGTGTCTCAGTCTTGTGTTTACATGTTTCTTTTTTTAGTTAGAGGTTCCTGTTGGGAATGAATCAGAAGTGATTCAGGACGTCGAGGCGTGAATATTTCGCATTCAACACTTGTTGTCTATTTCTACTCTTAAAAAAAATGTGTACATTTTCGGTGATACTTATAATTATCTTTTCCAAAGAAAAACACAACATTTACAGCTTTAAAAAAAAACACTAAAACATTTAAAAACCCTAAAAACTACCAATTAAAAGCCCAGCATTTTCATTGCTCTGGTTGTTTAGAAAATCCTGCATTTTTATGTAACGACGTGATTACGGCATTTTGAAAATTTTCAGGCTAACTCTTAGTTTTTCTCTTCAATAAGGTGATTGTGACCCTGCCGAATATTTTGGTGTTTTAATTTTTGCTTACTTACTGGCATTCTTTAACTGTTTTTGTTTGCGCGTAAGCAACTCTCGAAACCTACTTGAAGAAATTTTAAACACAGTGGTTTTAACCAATGTAAGACCCCTCTTAGAATATGCTTTTTTGTTTGTGTTTGGCAACCATACCAACTCAAAGATATCGTTAAACCGATTCTCTACCAACGAAACTTGCTACCAGAAGAAACTTCTTCGCTATAAGGATAGTTCCGGTTTGCAGCTCGGACTGAGGAAGCCATTTTGTGCGTCGGTATCGGCTTTAGCTGTACACAGATTTAGGACTCTTTAAAACGATCTTAAACCTAATTCATATGGATAAGTTAAAGTTGGTTTTTAGTCCTTCTTGCTCTGAATCACTTCCATTGTGATTAAACACCGGTTTTTTTTATTAATTCGAAAATAATCGGGAGAAAGGTGCTTAGATAAGACCTCACCATCAAAGGGTTTCAAAGGCTTTAACCAGCGTTAACTACCAACAATGAAGGCCATAGTCAGCTTCTGGATTTTTTTTACATTAACAAGAAATGCTTTGTTTCTCTAAATTTTTCACTTTTATTGTTGAAACACGTTAAAGGGACACCCGGCCTGCCTTGTAACATTCCACGTGCCAAATTACAGCTACGTGCAGATCGTCATCCGAGCAATTACAGCGGCAAAGTCGGCTGGGGTGGTAGCTGCGTTCCTCGCATAGCTGCTGTCTCGGTTGGCTTTGGGAATAGTACACGAGACAGAATCAAGTCAACGATTGCGTCGTCACAAACCGGAATGATTCACGCATTTTAAAAGCACAATTTATAATTTTCTAGGCTAGTGTCTTATAATTTTGCTTCGGCGATCTATTGGAATAATTAATTTTAATATTTACCGCATAAGTTTATTAGATTTTAGATCTCATAGTAATTATTAGAAAATTAGTAGATGTACACACAGAGATGAAACGTCATGATTATTCTACGCGTGCAATGCGTCATATAGTTACGAGTCGTTCTTAAAAATAGTAAACAATATTTAACAGAAAATCTCCTAAACGCCACATTTTAAAACGGTTTTTTAGCAAGGGAAAGACTAACGGTAAGTAAATAGACCTTTGGGGCTATACTTGATGTGGTGGATCGAGAAAAATAGTGCTGGGAGGTATATAAAATTATAAAATTATGGTGATGATTATGGTGGTGGAATTTTGTGAACGGTTATCTTGTTCAGTATCTGATATTAGTTAGTTTCTTAAATCATCTGTTTTTGTCACAAATTCGGCTTTTCGTATTTGGTCGGAAAGAAGGACAACAGAAACGGCCCTTCTTGGCGTTTGCGAACCTTTAAATTGATGGATTTCTTGGGTTGTTTCCTAACTCGTTTAAGTTTTGTATAATTACTGTTGAAAATGACTATGATGACCATAAAACTAAAAATCCTGTAAGTTACCGTTGGCTCCATTATTCTCTTCATTTGTTAGTATGGTGACCATCAAAGAGTTTATACATTCTTAAAAGATTCGGTTAAAATTTCGAAATTGGTAAACCAGAACATCGTGACTCGTTGATACTTATTTTTACAATACTATTATTATAAATCCTGGCAATTTTTATTGGTCACCTGTTGGGTTTAAAGGTCTAGGTTTCTGTGGGAAAGTGTAATAATCCCAAAACCAAAACTGGCGGCCAAGTTTTGAAGAAAGGTGGGCCTTTGAAGGTAATGATAACATTCAACCAGGGAAAGGCTGCGAAGGTTAAGCCTATTAGCCAAGTAAATCACACCGACTAGTAGTTCGAAAGTTAATTGAAAACTAGAGTATTGCATAGAGATTGCGGAAGCAATTGCGGAAGCAATCTTCAGTTTTCATTGAACGTCCAACGTACTACTCGGTGCAATTAATTTGGCTAATAGGATTAACCTTGGCACACTTTCCCGGGTTGAATGATATCACTATCGTCAAAGGCCGACCTTTCTTGAAAACTTGGCGGCTTTTCTTATGCCAGTTTTTGGTTTTGTGTGGATATCACACACAACTTTCATAGGGCTGTGAACGTATTAAAGGTCACACCGTATTATCTTCGTCTCTACCTTTTTTTTCCTGGACGACTTTAATGTCCATAAATTTTCACATTGAAAACGCCAATTAAAAATTATCTTAAATTAACATGCCTCCTGCCACTCGTAACAATTCCTTTGCTATGAAAGTACTATTTGTTTTCCGCATTACATGGAGTCATGCATTTGCTACGTACAATTGCTTTAACGACTATCGAGCTTGTGCCGCCTCCACGTGGCATTACCTTGTGTTTGCCTAGGTTTAACAACCCTAACGACCCGAAATCAAACGATCACCTTTATATGCCCCCCTTATTTGGGGAGTTGCACGTACATGACTAGTTTACATGTCGCATTACGATTCAACCAATCGTTAACCGAAATGCAGCTTGGTTGAAACCGAAATGTTCCCTTCAAACGAACGAAGGATGAAACGAACGAACGAACGAACAAACGGTCATGATTTGATTGCTGCAACAAGAATCACGAATCGTGGTGGCAATACAACGCCATGCAGCGGCTTCAGCCCAGCTCGCTCAGCTCAACTCCAGCTAAAATATAATAATTTTATTCTTAGCCGGCTGGCCACGTGTTGTTAATAGTTGTATCGTGGTGGCGCTGCTCGCTCAAACGCCCAGCTGCTGTCGTCAGGCAAACTAAAGCGACACTAGCAGAAAGTTTTCCCCCGCTATACCAACACGACGTATTCAAGAGGCAAGATTGTACCGTCGGAGAGATGACCACCTATATAGGTCTTCTGCTGGGCATCGTCACATGGAGGGGGCGGGGAGGGAAGTCGTCGGCTGGTCCTCACGTACGTCAGGTCACGTGACGGCCCAAGGGGCGGGTCAGCAACGTGACGTATGTTTGAACGCGCGCATTTGCCGTATATCGAGGTTCTGGTGCGCCGCCGCGTAATTGCCGCATGTATAGGAAAATTACTGCCGGTTGGTCGGGGGAAACGCGTCAGCGGTGCACACTGGTCCCTTCCCCTTGTAATGGAGGAAACGGGGAAAAAGATTATGGCTCTATAATGGACGGCAATAATGAACACTTTCTGAATCCGCAAACCCGGTGACGTGTGACCTGTAATATCGACGGTGGTAGCAGCGTTCCGTTCCGGCATAGGCAAAGACTTGGGAGTTGGCTTGGGTTTGGAGGACAGGAAAGGGAAGGTGGGGGGGAGGGGTTGGGGGTGGATGGGAAGTTGGGGAAAGGGGGAATTGGAAGGAGAGGCGGGAAACACGGCACGTCTCGCGCTGTGGAATCTTTAATTACGCGCTCTGCTTTTGTGTTAGCTTGGTTCGCTTGTTGAGGTATAGGCAGCCAAGCTAGGAGGACGCATTGTTTCAAAGCTTATCACGTTTTGGTTGGTTGGAGGGTGGGCCGGCGAGCAAACTGGATGAGTGAAGAAAGGGGTAGACGAAAGAATGAATGAATGGATGGACGAGTCCATTGCAGTGCGGTGAAGAGGGAGGTGGGTTGTACTTCCATCGTGCATCTGGGCTCTTGTTTCCAATTGTTATACCTAGAGAACAAAATCGATGATTTCAAAAGCACACACATTTTGTTCCAGAGCCTTTATTCCTTGTGCAGTGCACTGCATATCTAACTTTAATGAATGACCGCCAGGATAAAAATTATACATGTTATCAAGGGTTGGATAGGTTCAGTAGCATTTGGGACTGCAGGAATTATACTATGTTTTTATTATATTTTACTGCTCGCTAGCACAAATTAAACAAACCAAAAATAGACCTAACTGCAAGCAAGCATAGGCAAATGACATGTGACGCCATCTAGTAGAGTATCAAGTAACTATTTCCATAGTACCTAGCATGTAGATAACGGGAAACAGAGATAATAATTCTATCCCTCTATGCATCCTTGATGTTATTGTTTGCCAAGAGTTAGACATGTGCTCCCATCATAGTATTTGTTGAAGGTGACTTGTTGTCATTCAAACTCTCATGACGATGTTATATGATTGACTGACACCAGGTGCTTATGGCACACCATCTTCTGGCTCAGATCAGGTGGTAGGCACGAACCACTGTACGGTCGAGGCCCCATTATAAAAGGGTCTGTTTGGAACAAGGTGATTTGCGTGACAGACTGTAGCTGCTAGTTTGGTGAATTTTTGTCTTATAAAATTCATATGCTTTATAAGGAATTTTAAAGAGGTCTGACTTTTATGTGTTGAAAGATTAGTCACTAAATTCGTTGGTTTTACACATCTAAGAAGGAGATGGAGTTGGTTCGAATCTAAACACTGGTTAAACTTTTATTTCATTACATTCGCCACTGATTAATGGGATGAACAATGGTTAAACACTACAGCACACTGAATTGGTTTCACACCTTATATTCCTGTTTTCAGCTAATACGGTCTGATTCAGCCCCAATACTTATAATCATGTTTTGGTAATATTCATCTGATCTCTCCCACTTTGATGAGCTGCGACTATTTTAAAAAAGTTTGTAAAAGTATTAAATTGAAAAAGCCTTTAATATAAAACTTCATTTGACAAAACGCAGACATTGTTGGTGTTGGCCTTGGCCTTTAGTTTTGTTGCTGAGGGAACAAATCCACGCAAATAATCTCAGAACGTTTTGCCTCCCGTCCACCAGTAGACAAAGTGGAAGGAGGAAACTAGAATCTCAAACACCCAGTGGATCAAGTGCTTGCTCAGGGAACCCTTCTGACAAATATTGTTTGCACTGCACTGCTCCTCTGTTTTTCTGTTTCCAGTCCAAGCTGGTATATCTTTCGCCGAAAAAATGCATTATTAGGCTCACAAATCATTTTTGTTCATTTTAGTTATTCATTTAAGTATAAAACAACTATTACTGTTATTTATCTTCGTATCAACCGTAGTACACGAATAAAATGCAAGGCCATTTTATGGATTTGACAACAAATACCATTTTAAGATTTTTCAAGCCTTGAAATTTGGTTTTTTAATTAATTTTCTTGGATTTCAGTGTCGGTACAAGCTGAGGGCTTAAATTAAAACCTCCTGAATTCAAAGAGTAAAAACAAGATACCTTATGTTTGGAACCATAATAATTTGTATTAATTTTCAAAGGTTGAGACGTTTAAAAGAAAAAATAAGACACAAAACTGCAGGAACATTCATAAGTGGCTACCGTGTCGGATGAGTGCAAGGGTAACAAAAGAAAAGTGGATATTGGAATGATCTTTTATTTTTGCTTGAAATTAATTACAATAAAAACAATTCCACGTTTCCTCCCCTGCCATCACTTTTGCTCAATCACTTCTCTGATCACTTGCATTCGTAAAATACGACAGCTACCTTGTAATCGGTCCTGCAGTTTTTTTTTCTTTTGTGACTTAAACTAGCTGAAGTGTGTTGAATGCAGTATTTGCTAGGTATGGTAGTTTACGTGTTTGTCCATGTTCGACTTAATTAAGTTGTCAAAGGGTTGCATACACTGGCTAGCAAACCCTGATTTTCATTCGCTTCGCTCACTCAATCAGCACATCCACTATTAAGTGACTCAAATCCTACCCCCTCCCCTCCATCCCAATGCTAACGATCCGCTCTTTCTGATGATCACTTCCGTTATATTCTTCCATGTTCATGTTCTCGCCAGGTGGAAATATCAGCGCATCATGTAACTCAAATCAGCCCTCCCTACCACGGCTAATGATCCAATGGTCACTTCTGTTATATTCTACCAGCCACGTTCATGTTTATAAAATTTAAGGTAGTCCTGTAAAGCTGTCCTGCAATGCAATTTATCGTACCAGATGCGCGGGTCTGTGGGCCGTTGCTGGACAGTGTCCCGTGGTTGGGCCGTGGTGCCTAACCTCTTGTGTAATTAGACAAATTATCAAGGCTTCGGAGTGTAAGCTTACCTGGTTTTTATTCGTTGAATACGTAATGTTTCAATTGTTTTTTTGTTTTTTTTTTAGCAATACGAGCCCTGCTTTTCTGCATTTCACTGTTTCAACATCAAATGCCAGTGGGTTTTTAATTAATTGTTGACCAAACATGCATCCAGAAGAATTAGCTTGTAAACTAGAAACGATTCTATTAACTTGACTCCAGCTCTCTCGGGTTCAATCCAGTGAAAGATATTTGGTCAAGAATCAGTTCAAGTAGCGCAGCCATTTTCTTATCTTCCCCCTTTTCCCATCCCCTCCCTCTCCTCTCATTCCCTCAGAGCCAGACTTGAGAGCAGGCCAGCGTAACCAAGAGGCGTGCTGTGCAGGGAAGCGAAAACACTCTATCTTAACTGTCCGTGGCAGCTTGACCAGTACATTGACCATCGAAGACAAAGTAGAAAGGCTGAATTGCGAGCAAGTACTGTTAATCTGCGGAAGCAATTACTGGCAAGTGCATGGTGGGCGAAGAAATGGAGAAAGCTTGACCATTTTCAGATAGACCCGCCATCTCGTAGCTGGCTGTTCAAAAAGTCGATTGAGTAGTTAATTGATCGTATTATTATCTACTCTATTCAGGAGCGAATGACTTGAGAGACTTTACAAAACTTGTTTTTAAAACTAAGACGCTGTAGCCATTAATGCATCTATAAGTTTTAATGCATCCTCCAGACGATTCGACCACTTAGAGAAGAACGTTTTCTGTAAACCTTCCCTTAATCTTTCCACATAACAAACAAACAATCATTAATTGTTAAAAATTCAAATTCAGCTTCCCCATTAGGCTACATAAAGGAAATACGAATTAAAATTTTGACATTTGATTTTTCGTTTTTGTTTCGAATGTTGACAAATGAGTGAAATTTTACCCAAAAAAATGCCCTGGTACTGCCTTATAGATGAAAAACCTTTGCAGAGTTTAAATTTATTGATGTCTTAATGAATATAAAGCTGAAATCAAGACGACATCGAAATCTAGTCAGTCTATGTACGAATTTTTCCAACCGTCTTGCATCAGAAACAACATCGGCAGTGTAGGCGCTGCGTAATTTAACGAAAGCCGGTAAACGGCAATGACAGTGGTTTTGCAAAGACATTTAAAAAAACAAAAACACACCTGAACCACCAGGAAGAACACAGTTCACAGTTCTACTTGAATTTTCGGAGAAAATACCGTTCTCCTTCGTCAGAAAATCACGCACAACACGGAGGAAAAATAAGTTCTCACATAACCACTCGTAAACAAAAATTCGAAAGGACGCGCGTGGAGGAGCAGACCACTGATCTATATATCTTCGCTTCCAAGGAGATTTCTTGTCAAACTCGGCTGTGAACTGATGGTGCACCAAGCCCTCAATACGGTTGTAAGATGGTCCCGTGCGGTTCATGAGAGGGACTCGTCGTCGGGAGAAGCGTTTTATAGCAAAAAACTCCAAAGCTCGATGGTGGGAGACATGTTTTGTGTTAGATTTCATTAACACAGAGGTATGATGCCAAGCTATGGAGTGTCCGTTCTTATTGTGGTGTTGGGCTATGCCACTGAGCTTCTCCCCACGGCGGGTGGCCCCCACGTGTTCATCAACGCGCACTTCAAGTCTCCTTTTCGTCTCACCAATATAGACAGCTTTACAGTCATGACAGGGAATCCGAGTTTGACAAGAAGTGGAATCTCCTTCGAAGCGAAGATATGTAGATAGGTGGTCTGCTCTTCCACGCGCGTCCTTTCGAAATTTTTTTTACGAATGGTTATGTGAGAACTTATTTTTCCTCCATGTTGTACGTGATCTTCTGACGAAGGAGAACGGTATTTTCTCCGAAAATTCAAGTAGAACTGTGAACCGTGTTCTTCCTGGTGGTTCAGGTGTGTTTTTGTTTCTTAAAATGTCTTTAAAAAACCACTGTTATCGCCGTTTACCGGTTTTCGTTAAATTACGCAGCGCCTACACTGCCGATGTTGTTTCAGATGCAAGACGTTTGGGAAAATTCGTACATGGACTGACTAGATTTCGATGTCATCTTGATTTCAACTTATCCTGCCGCAGGGAGAGAATATACACCCTCTCTATGAAATTTCGCCCTAAAGTTA
Organism: Lithobius niger; assembly: GCA_023313725.1. NCBI lineage: Eukaryota > Metazoa > Arthropoda > Chilopoda > Lithobiomorpha > Lithobiidae > Lithobius > Lithobius niger. The sequence continues at coordinate 149,511 of JAHWFP010168011.1, read as the reverse complement.
ATTCGTATCGTGGAAAGCAGATCGCCGAACATGAAACGTTTTTATCTCTTAAAGCTCGGGTGTCCGAATACCACACGATTTCACGCAAGCTGCAAGCGGATGTTCAAATTCTGGTCGACGAACTTGTAGTTGTGCTCGCTGTTGATGATTGCAATGCACTTCGTACACAGATTTCACTCCGAAGTGACCAAATCGAAACTGAAACCCGAAACCGTCACTTGCGTAAGTTATTGAAACTTGGAGTGCACCCTCTCTCATACATCAAGGTACCACTACGGAAAGTTGATTTGACCCCGTCGGATGCTGGTGTTCCTTCTTGCTCTCCCCTCCTCCCTCCACCCATCCCTCTCTCCTCCCCCATACCTCCCTCCTCCTCTGTGGTCCCTCCCCCTCCCCTGCCTTGCCGATTGACTTACTGCATACTCGTTTTTCGATTCGGACTCGATGAAACTGTGTGGTGACCCTGTTTTTGCTGCAGATCCTCCCCCCCCTCCCTCCTCCCCCTCCTCTCCCTCGTCCTCAGTGTTGCAACCCTCTCCTCTTTGTAGCCATTCAATTGCTGACACTGCGTTCAATCCAGAGGCCGTGGTACTCAGTGGACACCCTCTTGTTGCTGGAAATCCTCCTCCCCCACCTCCATCCCTCCTTGACCCTCCCTCCAGCCCTCCTCCCCCCTGTGGTCGCTCCGTTTCTATCCCCCTCCCTCCCCAGCTCTAGCGCTGCAAAAGAGAATTTTGGTTCAACTTTGGTGTGTTGCGATGCCCTGTCACTTCACTGTTGCTGCCTGTGAGCCTTCCCCCTCCCCCGTCCTTCCCACACTCCCCACCCTCCCCCTCCCTCGGGGATGCCCCCTCCTCCCAGCCGTACACCCCCTCCCCTCCCTCTCCCCCGTTTTCCTCCCCTGAGGTTGGACCCGTTAGTAGGGAATGACAATTCGACTGTATCGCTCCAGTCCAGCCATTCGTCCCCCCCCCACCCCCTGGCCGAATCCCAGGCGTCTTGAACCTCTTCTCCCGAGTACTCACTGATGATGAACTTAAGATCCTTGCCATCGATCCGAAATTTGTGCCCACTGCTTCTGGAAGAGACTCATTCTATCTGGTGAACCTTGTGGCTGATTTACAAGTCATTTTAGGTCGTTACACGTGGGCCCCTGAATTAGTGCAAAAACTTACAGCTGGATTGCTCCAAAAGCCGAAAAAGCCACCCTGCAATCTGACTAGAAGTCATCTTCAGACCATTCGAAAACTCCGTGGTGATCCTAGCATACATATCTGTTACACTGATAAAACTAATGGGACTGTGGTTCTTGATACCGACGAGTACAACAGGAGAGTTTCCGAGGAGATTGAAAATTCGGGCATGTATGACCAGGTCAAATACAATTTGGGTAATTCCGTGCCAAACAATATTCGCGCGTAACTGAAGAAACTTGTTGGATTGAAACTGCTGACTAAGGATGAAGCTACTAAGCTAGCTCTGAAAGAAGATGCCACACTTCCTACAATGTTTGCTCAGGTCAAGTCTCATAAAAATGGTTCTCCACTTAGGTTAATTACATCTGCCAAAAATACACCCATTAAACCTGTGGATTGGCTGCTAAAAGACAGGCTGTAAAAGTATATCTGGGGGAAACACTTCCTCAGGAACACTAATGAACTCCTGGACACCATCAGAAAAGCCGACATCACTGCAGAACACCAGCTTGTCTCCTTCGACGTGATTGCTTTGTTTCCCAGCCACCCACATTCTCTCATTCTACAGATGTTTGATCGAGCAGCGAAGAAATTAAAGATCAAGAAGGCCGATCGGGAACTGGACAGAGAACTGCTTGTTACCGTCTTGCAGACCATTTATGTTTCTTTCCGCAACAACACCTACTGGCAGAAGACTGGTACCCCCATGGGATACTCATGTTCCCCGGCTCTGGCCGAATTCGTCTTACAAAAGCTGGATGAGTTTGTGGTGGACAGGTTCCCACACATGCCAATATGGAAAAGATACATTGATGACATTGCCACTCCTCTGCGAAATGAGCTTGACTCCATCCAGACAACCCTTAACGAGTGGAACACTTCCATTCAAGTTCACCCGTGAAGAAGAAGTCGTTGGCAAATGGCCTTTTCTTGATGTCATGTTCACCAGATCTGATAACCAGATAGATCTCTTTTACACCATACCAAAAACTTTGGCACACTGAACGTGGTCTACTTTTCAGATCAGGACATCCCCGTTCACAACTTATTATTCCTGCGGAACGAGCTCAGGTGCATTGTTGAGCACTCGACCACTCCGACGATAGCAAGCCAATTTCTTGCCCAAGCTAAAACTATGTTCCTTGAAAGAGGATTTCCATCGAATTTGGTCAACATTGAGACGAAACGAGCGAAACGAGCATCGCATCATGGAAACACCGGCAGGCCAAAAGAAACAGAATAGCTACCGACTCAACCTGTGGAACATGTCACTTACTTACCTGCTAGAAGCGAAGGTATTGTGCAGTTACTCCATCGACATGGTGTACACAGCCGACTGCGATTTCCACCTAATCTGAAAAAGCTCCTCAGGTCCCCATCCGTGAAAGAACTCACACCTCATGGCCGCCTCCCAATCCCTCCTCCCCCCTCCTGTAAGCTTCCACTGGCCACCACACATCGGTACGTTACCAGGAGAAAAGTCCGACCTCCTTCTCCCCCCCCCCCCCTCCCCCACCGACTAGTGTGAAAAATGGACCAGTCGCCGAATCTCAGACATCCATGCAGTACACACAGCCCCCAGTCGCCGAATCTCAGACATCCATGCAGTCCACACGGCCCCCAGTACATTTGAGGGATCTCACTGGTGTTGTGTATCGGATTCCCTGTCAAGACTGTGAAGCTGTCTATTGGTGACACCAAAAGGAGACTTGAAGTGCGTGGGGGCCACTCGCCATGGGGAGAAGCTCAGTGGAATAGCCCAACACCACAATAAGAACGGACACTCCATAGCTTGGCATCATAACTCTGTGTTAAAGAAATCTAACACAAAACATGCCCCCCCCCCCCCCTTCGAGCTTTAGAGTCTTTTGCTATGAAACGCTTCTCCTGACGACGAGTTCCTTTCATGAACCTCACGGGACCATCTTATAACCGTATTGAGGGCTTGGTGCACCATCAGCTCACAGCCGAGTTTGACAAGAAGTGGAATCTCCTTGGAAGCGAAGATATGTAGATCGGTGGTCTGCTCCTCCACGCGCGTCCTTTCGAATTGTTGTTTACGAATGGTTATTGTGAGAACTTATTTTTCCTCTGTGTTGTGCGTGATTTTCTGACGAAGGAGAACGGTATTTTCTCCGAAAATTCAAGTAGAACTGTGAACTGTTCTTCCTAGTGGTTCAGGTGTGTTTTTTTTTTTAAATATAAAGTGTTATTTTTGAACTTCAAAAAATCCTAAGTAAAACGCTTCAAGATCTTGACACTCCATATTTAAATTTGTTCTCCGCATCCCCCCCCCCCTGACTCCTATATACCTACGTAGGCAGCGGGGCCTTTTTTGTTTAAAGTATAATGTTTTAAGAACTTAACACTCCATATTTACACTTGTTCTGTGACATTTTAACCCCTTGACTCCAAAATACCTACGTAGTGAGTGGGGCCTTCAAGCCAATCAGTGCCAATCAGTGCTAATCAGTGGCCAATGAGTGCCTTTAGGCACTTAGGCCAATCATGGGATTCGATGTCCCGTCCTCTTGGCTCACTCACAGTCCACGACAAACTTGATAACTTAGTCGTGTTTTTTTTGCTGTACTGTGGCCTAAGCAGGTTGTTGTTGCTAGTGTGATCTTAAATTACTTGATTTTTTTTGTCTCAGTGGCCGCATGCTAGCTTTCCCTACAATTCCCAGATTGTATGACGTGAGTTTATTTATTTGTGTTTTTACTGCTGCTTCGTTTCCTTTCGTCATTAACTCCATTTTTTCAATCTTTCATCCTGTATACTTATACTGACCCGTGCCCGGTAACCGAGGTTGGTGCTAATGACCTTGCTAATGAAGCGCCATTAAGCCACAATTCTCCCCCCCCCCCCCGCTCCCCATAGAGGGCCCGTGCTCCCCTCCAACATCCTCTCCACCCCAAAAATATGAAATAATATTATTATCTAAATGTTACCTGTTCTGATTTATTTTCATCTAAATTACTAAACTGGCCCGTTTTTAGTGTTTAACGGTTACTGTTTTTTTGTGTGTTTTGTTTTGATTTTATTGTATGGATTTTAATGTAAATGTTGGACAAGGATGTCAATAATTTACTTTACGAAAAATTAAAGACTGTTTGCGCCTGAAACGAGGGATTTTTTTTTATTGATCTTATCTGTTGAGAAGTTTATTACACTACTAAAATAAAGTATTTTTATAACAGAATAGAATAGGAGATGTAGGACAATAAACTCAGAGCTTTTTGAAGGCCCAAGCGGTAGATGGAAGGTACCACCATCAGTTGTTTTTTGCGGCATGAGGGAGGAAACCGGAGTACCCGGAGGAAACCCTCGTTCAACGGGAGGGAAACAATCGGAGAAAAACCCGTACATATACACTTCCGTTCACCAGGATCGAACCTGGGATATTTTATCCATATCAGTTGCAGAAAAGCCATAAATCTATAAAACACTGAACACACAACGTTAATCCAAATCGGAACAGTTTTCAAACAGCTAAACAAGCTTCGTGAGGTATGGAAAAAAAAGGCTCATTTAAAATGCAGGTGTTTGGTGAAATAACGAAATAAAAAGCATCTGACTGCGCCATTACGTAAGATAGCTGTTTTTTTTCCCCTATATCCAACCAATCCACTACGAAGCCCATTAGCACATGTAGTGCAAAATAATCACATAAAAATAAACAAATCGAACCAAAAACTACTTCAACACACTAAAAAAAATGTTAAACTAAATAATCAAACTAAAAATAAAATAACTCAAATTACAATTTATATAATTCAGGGAAAAAAGCTGATGCGTGAAAAATAATTTACGTACTAATCCATTTTCAAGTATTTTTTTTAAACCCTTTTAACCAGAGACATTCTAAATTGTTTCAGGTACGTATCTGAAAAGTACAGCTAAATAATATTTATCTAGGTTTACACCCTATTTGCTTTAGTCATTATTGGTAAGAAACTAGTGTTTTATTAAGCAGGGTGAGTTATTGTGTCTTTAATCTCTGGTTTTATTGCACAGTTGTTTACTATCACGTGATGTTAGAATCTACATTCTTTTTATACATACTGATCAGTTAAGTTGTGACCCAGATTGATAGCTAAAGTTACTACTGAACGATATGGTGTGAGACCCGGGTGATGTGATGAGGCCAAGAGGGGCCACTGATTGGACAAGAAATGGATGACCTTGCCAAATGTTATCAAGGTCATTCAACTGCTAATTTCTTAAATATGCATCACACACCATGAGTATAAATTAGGAATATGTAGGGAACAAAGAAACGATCCAAAAAAAAAAACAGAACAAAAAGCGGACTAGATTTGCAGGATCTATGACGTACGTAAAATGGCTACTTTCGACCCCTGAAAGAAGGCGATGCTTCCTTACTCGACGAAGTGTTTGAATGGAATGCCCTTCACTTGGGTCGAAAGTAGCCATTTTACGTACGTCATAGGTTTTGCAAATCTAGTCCGATTTTTGTTCTGTTTTTTTTTTTTTTTGTATTGTGAACGTCTCTTTGTTCCCTACATATTCCTAATTTACACTGATAGTGTGTAATGTATATTTAAACAGTTAGCAGTTGAATGACCCTGATATGATAACATTTATAAATAGACATAAATCGCTGGAATATAATATTAAGGAAAATTGGAAATTAGCCAATAGCGAAAATCATATTCACATATTATTTATCATATCCTTGTCCAATCAGTAGCTGCACTTGGCCTCATCACAATACCTAGGTCTCATAACATATCGTTCAGTAGTACTTTAGCTATCAATCTGGGTCACAACTTAATGATCACTCTGTATATGTTATTAGATGATTTCAATTTTTTGTGCGCCATCAAATTTTTTTTAGCCGCTACATAAGTTTCTAAGGCATACAACAGGGGTTGTAAATTTAATATATGTTGGCGTTATAAATAATATATATAGACCTATACATATATATATATATTTTTTTTTGCTTTGGTAATTTTTTCCTTTAAATAATATGATTTAGGTAAAACTTGCCTTAATTAATTCAAGAATTAAATTATCATCAAATGCCAACATCTCATCAATTTCAACCTCTCAATATTTAATGTTTGATCTTTAAACAAATTACTTGTTTAAATTTGACGTCGACAATGATTAGGTTTTTCTTTCCCTTCATTCCATTTTGCAGCGGTTTTTTCGTTGTTTCGCCAAACACCTCCTAAATTTTTAATGGCGAATTGCTGTGCTGATTCAGTCAGCTTTCGATGATTTTTACCTTTTTTTTTCTATTCCTGACGAATCTATTTTCGTTTTTACTACTGCTTGAAAACGCTTCCGACCTGGGTTCCGAAACGTCGTGTTTTTTGCGTATATATTTGTGGACTTTATGGCACTTCTGCGACCAATAATTATTTTATTGCAATGAAAGCAGCATTCTCCTCACAGAACGATTCGGAAAGGGACATTCCTCCGACTTTTCTCGTCGAACTGTCCAGTTCTCATAACCCAATACAACAGCAAGGGCACAGTAATTCACCTTAAATTTCTTTGTATAAATTATAGTAATTTTAAATCTGTTTATCGTGTAATGTAATTGGGTGCGTTAAACTTAACTGAAGAAATGTTACATCTCTTCAGTTACAAGCGTGTCTCTGTATAAATTGGATTAGTGCAAACAAACAAAAACAAGCTAATGTCGCACGACGGTTCTGTGTCATGACGTCATGGTGAGTAGCCAATTACGAACGAGAGCAGTAACTGCCTAGCCGTTTGATTGGAGTGGCTCAGTCACGTGATAGTCGCGTCACGACACAAAACCGTGAACATGCACATTAAGTTCTCGTCCGCTTCCAAGCAGTAGAGAATGTGTTATTTAGCGACAGAATATTAATATACTACAACTCTACTAATGGAGCAACGTGAAACTGCGCTTCACAAACCTTGTTATCGCTTCTTGTGCTTCCAATTTCGTAAATAAGCTGTTATAATTTTTATGTGCCTGATTCAGTTACCGTGTAGTTGTCGTTCGTCTCTTTTCCAAGATTGCTTCTACGAAATTCTTTTATTAACATAATTCGTGAAATGGAGGGTGTGGGTGTGGGTGTGGGGGAGGTGAGGGCAATTTTCAGGGGGGGGGGGCACATCCCACTCATTACTAAAAGCTGCCAATCAACGTAAATTCCCTCGAATTGGAGTTTCTTGCTCACATCCAACCGCTTTTCATTTAAGGTAATGGGCCTAATTGTTGAGCATGAGACGGCGCTGTTGTCTTTCCTAGTCTGTTTCCAGTGACGCAAATGTCAGGGAGCAGGGGAGTGAACCGAAACTAAACGAGGGCTGCGGTTTTCCCCGTCTACGTTTTCCAGAGCCAACAAAGGTAGATAGAGCACGTGGGCTTCCTGCTTATTCCTATGCTGGAAACAACGTCGTTTCGTGTGCGGGGATGAAATTCGACAACGGCGTTTGTTTGGTCGAAAATGTAGAACACGCACACATGCACAAAGACAGGAAGCTTATGAAATTCAGACAAACACTCTGCAAACAAATATCACAGGAACCTTTTTTTGTGTGTTTATGCATTATTTTCTGGCTAGGAGCGATGGCGCGACGTACTTCGTGCTCTAAATTAGACATAAACACCCATGTGAGTGTCCAAGATTTGTTCAAAACATGCTATAAAATGTAATCAAAATTTAATAAACACTCGGACGTTGCGAAGCAAAATGAAAGAGAATTTAATAACCAACGACAATATAAACGGTCCATGATAGAAGCGACCAGAAAATATTCACTATTTATAGTGAGCAAATTGCACGTTTTTCTGTAAAATACACAACTGCAGTGTATGTGGGTACGACTAACTAACAGTTAATGAATGTAACTACCACTATTTAGGTGGCGCCATCACAGGATGATGCAATACTAAGGTGTCCACCAGGACAACCCGAACAACTGCACTGTGTCTGAGGTTGGCGATAATGACCTAGCTGCCGACACGCCATTAAACCTCAATCTTCCCTCTTAATGTTATAAGTAAGGGAGAAGCACAAACTATCAGGTGCTGCCTGTTAATCCGACAAATGGTCAACTAACTAGTAGTGTGTGATTCTTAGATCGCCTTGTGCGTGGCTACCTATGTTAAACATTAATATATGTTGGGTATTACAACAAAGCTTAAAAATTAAGCCTATAATTAATCTTTGAAAATTCAGAAGCATTGGGTTTGCGGGGTATAATTCAAATAATGTTTACTATGTTCCAAACCCACACCAAATTCGATTACTAAATAAACAAAGAATCATAATAGAGCCAACAGTGCAAAAAGCTATACAGCCAGTTCATGTTTGCATACACGTTTATAACATGCACAAGACGAAATGAAAACACACTGGATACTGATACAAACTAATACATACTAATACTGAAGGCCCGCGGAAGTGACTGAGACTGAGGTTGGCGCCAATGACCAAGCTGTCGACGCGCCATTAAGCCTCATTCCCCCCCCCCCCCCCCGCGGAAGTCCATCTGCAGACTGCCTATTTTTTTTCCCTTTTAAGTGTCGTTACCCAACCAAACACCATGAGGCGTCCATGAAGTACTGTCATCACTTCCGGTTTTCCTCCCTCCCCCCCCCCCCCCATGTTTTAAGCTTCCTATTTTTCTTTGAATAAGCAGACCGCTGACTAATCGAAATATAAGTAACCGGTGCTTTTATCTCAACCTGTACGTTGTGCCAAGTGTTTAAAACGTTTCTATGAAGCATTCACAAATATTTTATCCTATTTCTAATATTTATAATAGCTAATCAGCTAATTCAGTTTCTTACAATTTATTAAGTTTTCAGCTTGGACTTGAACAAGAATGCAGTTCGTAGTTAAACGTTCTTCAAACGATCGTTATCCTTTGCAAAAAAAAACTGTTGTGACGCCACATTTGGCCAATCTTTACGTGAAAACAAAAAATATTCAGATGTGTTGCCCTCTCAAATAATACTGTATCGGGACACTGTTGCTATAATAATCTGAAAAAACTGAGATTTTCCTGACTTCGAATAATTTCAATTCGACGATTGAATGCTCCCGACTGGTGTTAAAATTTTCGTAATCGATAAATATCCGTTGGGTTTCGTAGCAGTACCGTATGATGGAACGAGTTTTACAATATTTAATGACATTATAACCACGATCACCTTGGTTCGAACTTTTGTTTGACAGACTTCTCTAGAATATATGTTACATGCTATGCCATAGAATTCTTATTTGAATCTGTGCTGGTGTTCGTGTAGCTTGTTGTCGTAAACCAGAACAGCAACACACTTTGATAGGTGGATCACAGGTTGCTCTAGCATGTTTGCAATAGGGCCAGGTCATTACGGGGATATACAGGGTGTCCACAAAGTCCGTATACACTTTAAAAATTTATTTAAAAAAAATTATTTAACATATTCACAAACAGATTTCAACATTAAAAAGCCTGATGTTTTAATTTTTTTAGCACCCATTAGATGGAAGTACCACCCATGCAGCAGCGTTCGTACTCATTTACGTGTCTGTTTAGCAGACGACGCTTACTGTGTCAATGCAACTATGTAGGCCAGGCGATAGGTGAGACAATTAAGTACGTTTTGCGGACAAGTTAAAATCAGTAATCGTCATTCAGAGGAAGCTCAATACGCAAAACACCGGTTCTTGTCATATCACCGAAGTTAAGCAGCATTGGCCTCGATTGGTACTTGGGTGGGTGACCTCCTGAGAATCCATTCCGGGTGTTGCAGACATAGGGCCTTAGGGCTTCGTCGGGCAGATGACCGGGTGCGGTTAACGCTCGCTAAAACCCTTTGTCAATACGCAAGGAAGAGTTTAAGAAGACTGTGCCAACCCAAAATCTGTTTACAAGTGAGTTAAACGATTCAACAATCAACAGTTGAAAAGAACATGGGCAGAGATGGAGTTCTGGTTAGACGTTTTAAGAGCAACAAACAGGGCTTATATTGAAATATGGTAGCTACTAAAAAAAAACTTAAGAATAGTGCAGGGGGTGTGCGATTTACAAATAAGCACTGAAGAAGCCAAGACGCACAGACATAAATGCAAAAACGAGTGATATTTCGATATTAGGCAATAGCAAGCAATAATAAATAAATAAATAAATTACAGTTTATTCCACCACCAAAGTGGAAGGGATACGGAAGGGCGGTGAGCCGCTGACACCGTTCCCAGGAGTTTAAAAGAAGCAAGTATTTTTTTTTTTTTATCTACTTCCTTATTTTCCTGTTTAGGAGATCAAGATAGTGGACGCCTTAGAAAAATGTTTAAATTTTCGTTTTTAAGTTGCCCTCGGAAACACGCTATCGACTGGGCAGACACGGTGCTGGCATGTAGGGCGTTCCAAATGGGTACCACTCGGACCGAAAAGAAATGCAGGCGGCAGTCAAGACGCGAGGGGGGAACGATTAGCTTCCAGTCATGTCCTCGAGTACAGTATATGTGCTGTGCGCGATCAAAAAACGGTAGGTCAACAGCTATAAGATTGTGTAAAATCTTATACGTGAGTATAAGATCTGCTTCGATGCGGCGAAGTTCTAGCAACTCAAGGCCAAGATTACGAAGACGATCTTGGTATTTAATTTCTCTAAAACCAGGGAGATTTTTTGTGAAGCGTCGTTGGACTTTTTCCACAAGGTCAATATCCTTGGCCAAGTACGGAGACCAGACAGGGGTTCCGTATTCCAAGATTGGACGTACAAACACCTTAAAGGCCCAAATTTTAGTGGCAAGATTTCCAGATGTAAAACATCTGTTCACAATCATAGATCGACGAAACGCCGCAGTTACAACCTTTTGGCAATGAAAGGAAGGTTTCAGATCCTGGGTGAACCAGATACCCAAATCCCTAATTTCCTTCGCTTGAGGTAATGGCTCATGGTCAAGAAAATACTGTGGATAACAATTTTTATTCCCCACATGGAAGGAAGAACATTTTGGATTAGAGAGGGGAAGCTGCCACTGTTTAGACCAGGCAGCCACCTCCCGGATCTGTTCCTCCAGTTCTTGCTAAGGACCGGAAGTCGTATTATCGACCCCAATCTTTAAGTCGTCCGCAAATTTGTACCCATAAGTGCCCGTGTTACCGATATTCAGGTCGTTAATGTATATTAAAAAAGTATAGGTCCAAGCACAGATCCCTGGGGCACCCCACTCGGGACTGGCTTCCAGGGTGAGTACGAGTTCTCAATCATCACCCTCTGCATGCGCCCCCTTAAAAAGGCAGCCAGCCAGCATTTAATATTTCCTTCAATCCCGCAGCTGCTTATTTTCAATAGTAGTTTTCGATGTATTACAGACTCGAAAGCTTTTTTAAAATCGAAGTAAATAACATCTGACGATGCTCCAATGTCCCGTGCGCTTGTCCAGCGATCCAGTACCAATAGTAACTGATGGATTGCTGAACGATTAGGAACAAAGCCAAACTGGTCACGTCTAATGACTGAGTGATTATCAAAAAACTGCAGAATTTTGTCCCGAATGATTGACTCCATGATTTTGCACGACACACATGTAAGAGCAATCGGGCGGTAATTGTGTGGGTTTGACGCAGAACCTTTTTTCAAAATTGGAATCACATTTGCCTTGCTCCAGATGCCTGGAAGTTTATGTTGGGAGAACGAAAGCGTAAAAATTTTGGAGAGTGGATAGGAGATTTCCCTTACTACCTGCCGTAGGATAAAGGCCGAAAACCCGTCTGGACCACACGACCTACTTGGTTTAAGATTATTTACTGCTCTTACTACAGAGCTTTCAGAAAAGACCACCTGTGTGCAAGGTGGAATATGATTGGGTAATTTAATGTCCGGCAGTCTTTGATCATCGTCATCCTGAATTGTGTTCAAAGCAAAAATATCGCCAAAGGCGGTTGCCTTCTCAACATTACCCTCGATGAAGGAGGTTCCCTCCTTTAATGGGGGTATAGATCGTGTATTTGAATTCCGACTTCTAAATAATTTTAAAAGAGCCGAATGGCTGCCATCACGTATAGCAGCTTCTTCCCTCCCGCGATGCCATGTCTCAACCATATCAGAGTATCTTCTGCGTGCATTATTGTAAACAAGCAAAAGCTCCGGGCTAGGTTTAGTCTTATAGCGCCTCCAGTGTTTCACCTTTAAAGAACGCTGTTTAGCAATGTATTTTGGAACAAATGTGCGTCCGTAAGATGTTGGGCGAGGCCGCTCGCGACACATTTCTATATGGCCGGATAAAATATGTGAGAAGCAGGACCATGCATGTTCAACGTCTTGGTGTAAATTAAAGACAATAGGGTCCCAGCTAACCGACTTTAAAGAAGACTTCAATTGGTCAAGGTTCAACCTGCCCTGACGAGGTACTGGACCTGTGGGGCTAGGCACCATTTTCACATTAGAAAGATTTAACATAAATTTCTTCTACAATATCTTCATCATAGACAATGAACAACACAAATCAACATGTCACACCATTAAGAAATGTTGGAGATTGTCCTGTAAGGCCAGGAGATGCAGTTTAAAGCTTGAAATTTAGATCGTTTTGTCACAGGCAAGAGCAAACATTGAACGCCTGACCAATGTTTGTCTTAAAAACTTAAGACATCAATCTTTCCGTTACTGAAAACCGTTTGTGGATATGTTTAGTAGTTTTCTTTTTATACATTTTCGAAAGCGTATACGGGCTTTGTGGACACCCTGTATCACGCTCCAAAAACGAAGAAAGAGTGTTTTCCATACCTTTCCTTCCATATATCAATGATGAACTGCCAAATAGCTTATTTCCTCCATGATCGCTTAAATTCACAAAAAAGACACTCTCACAGTCTTGCTAATTTTCAACAGTACCCCTGCTGTCTTCATCAGGTCCTCCAAAGTTCAATTTAGGTCTCTGGTCTTTAGAGACCTAAATTGAACTTTGGAGGACCTGATGAAGACAGTAGGGGTACTGTTGAAAATTAGCAAGACTGTGAGAGTGTCTCTTTTGTGAATTTAAGCGATCATGGAGGAAATAAGCCATTTGTCAGTTGAATTTGAATTTCACAGTAGTTCTATTAACAATATTTTTAATGATGAACTGCATGCTTTCTGGATCAGCTTAAGACATCAGCGATCAAATGTGCTGATATGGTAATTACTTGGTGACTTTTCTACTCTCTATCAGATTACCCACCTTTGTTTAACAATTTGTTCCCATACATATACTAAATTTTAAAATTTGTGAACAGTTGCGGTATATGTTTGAAGATGTGCGATGTTTATTTTTTAATACAATAAAATAAGATACAGGGTTGTTTGTATTTCGACATCGGTTAATGGGATTCATTCCTCCGAACATAAATATTTTTCCCAATCACAGCATGGCTTCCCGAATCTATGCCTGTGACAGCATGTCTTACTGTGATTCCCACGCACTTCTTCGAGGGATGATTGTTGTAAACGTGGTTGGGTGTAGGTGATTTGATTTGTTCTGTTCAAGGCTTCGTACCAACTACTGGCGAAAAATAAAATTTAAGTATTTTTTTGCGAAAAGTTTGTTATTGTATAGATACTGTATTTAATGCTATCCTCATTTCCCTCCCCCCCCCCTATATTTTTAAAGTTTTTGTAAAACAGTCAGAAGTACACTATCGTGGATATCGAATATTGTACACTTCTTTGTCACACAAGCGTTGATGCAGTTCTTTTTTCAAACTTGCTTTATTTGAATTATATGTAGCTATAGCAGCGTGCTCCAACAATGCATTGTTGCTCTATGTAAACAATGGAAAATAACGCAGACACGAAATGTTTGCACAAACAATGGCTTCTACCACGAACAAATAATCCATATGTATACCACACGCCATGGCTGTTTGCTGTGACGTGCATGTCACTTGACTGGGCTATAGTCCAATCAGACGGCCAAACAGCCGTTGTTCTCGTTCGTCATTGGCTAACTCATGGTGACGTCACGACAAACAGCCATTGCGCATGGTTTAGGATTCAGCAGAACATGCGAAGTGTTCAAAATTCAAGTCCACTGTACACATTTGCTTTGTTTTGGTGTACTTTTACGGTCACTCACTCCTCCTATTATCTTAATGTATTTTTTTCTACGAATGTTGTGTATTTAGTTTCTTAAAGACATGTTGTAATCGACTGAAATTCTGGAGAACATAGCACCATATAGCACCGTCTAGTACTATGTTAGCACTTGCACGCATCAAGCGAATGAATGCACAACGCCATTTCTTTTAAAGAAATAAACGAGCCACATGCCACCTTAAAGGGATATACCTCCCAGCGCCATTTTTCTCGATCTTCCACATCAAGTACGGCCCCAAAAGTCTATTTCCTTACCGTTAGTCTTTCCCTTGCTAAAAATCCTTTTTTAAATGTAGCGTCTAGGAGATTTTCTGTTGAATATAATGGAACTTTATTTACTAACGACCCGTCACTAAATGATGCATTGCGTACAATAACGTTTATGACGTTTCATCTCTGTGTGTACATCTACTAATTTTCTAATAATTACCATGAGACCTAAAATCTAATAGACTAATGCGGTAAAAATTAAAATTAATTATTCCAATAGATCGCCGAAGAAAACTTATAAGACACTAGCCTAGAAAATTATAAATTGTGATTTTAAAATACGAGATTCATTCAGGTTTGTGACGACACAATCGTTGACTTGATTCTGTTTCGTGTACTATTCACAAAGCCAACCGAGACAGCAGCTATGCGACGAACGCAGCTACCACCCCAGCCGACCTTGGCACTGTAATTGCTCGGATGATGATCTGCGCGTAGCTGTAATTTAGCATGCGGAATGTTATAAGGCAGGCCGGGTGTCCCTTTAATTACTGAGTAAAAAAGTTGGGAGTACTCGTGAACCTGGGAACAAGCTGTAAAGTTTAACGACATCACTGCTGCTAGATGGCAGTATGGTAGATATAAAGATTTTCCGTTGGTGACGAAAGCGCCCGGTCGCCCCGCAGAATCCTTGGACTGTCCGAAAATGGTACCCCACAGGCCCGACCACAGGTGGTACCCCCAAGATCCGCACAAGACCGGAGCACGACCCTCCTGTATACTGAGCCCATTGCTGACACTTCAGTAAGAAATTCCGTACCGTCTCCGGGGCATCCCCACAGCCGCACATGCCTTTGCTACGGTGCCTAGCAATTCTTGGTGCACGTGCTATGGATTTAGAACTTTCGTCTAAACCATTGCTGGTTGATGGGTAAAACGAAAGAATCCGTGTTTCAGCTAAACGCGTGCAGTTTTAAATCAAACGATAGAATGGCTTATTTATTTCGTAATGCGGGCTTTCAGAGCCGAGCTGATTGTTTCAAAGTGGACAGCAGCAATCACTGCAGAGCACGTCGTGGTTTATCATTGCAACTTGCAAAGTGGTCGGCAACAATAAGATCTCTGTAAGTGAAAACAAAACAATAGTTTGTTATGGTGGTATGCTGCAGTTTCTTGTATAGCTGAGTTGTTGATTTTTGTCTTTCTTGTCTTTTCGGTGCTTTCTGTAGCGGAGTACAGCCTAAGTTAGTGTAGAGCGTACGGAGTAGTGTCCATTAGGCTCTTGTAGAGCAGTAAATAAATAAATAAATAAATAAATAAATAAATAAAACAATAATGAGGTTTTATGCTGGTGGTTTATTTCTGCCTCTCCCATAAAATAAAATTCAAAAGTCGCCATGCTAAAGGTTTCAACTATGTTCTACAAAAGCGTATTTATTTACTTCCCATAGACATATTTAAATGTCAGTACAAGGCGACCGAGTTCGGAAACATGGGTTGGGCTGCATCATGCCCGTGGTTGCTGATTGAGTGAGCGAAGTGAAAATTTGATTGACGAAACTTAATTTGGTCAAACATGGACATACACATGTGCTACTAAACCGTACCACTGTTGTAAACGATGCATCCAACACCACCCGTGCGTACTACGGACTTCAGTAAGCAATACAACATTATAAGCCAGCGAAAACCTTTTTTTCATTCAACGCTGCTGAGGGTGCCAATTTAAAAAATGGTGCATCCAGTGATTTGAGTCACAGGATGCGCCGATTGAGCGAGCTAAGCAAACGAAAATCAGCGTTTATTATCCAGTGTGGCAAAAATTGCAGTGAAGAAACTTAATTCGGTGAAACACGGACGCACACGTAAGAAACCAAGCCGTACCAGCGATGCAAATGGTGTATCTAAAACCAGCCGTGCGTACCACGGGTTTCCTCTAGTAAGTAGGTAATAGTAGCACAACCCCTTTAATCATACAAGAAGAAAAAATGATTTCTGAATGTCACACGAAACTAGCGATCCGTATCCGCATCACCACCAAATTACACACTTCTCTGTATTCTTCCTCAACCGTCCATGTTTCCTAAATTAATGTTTCGAAAACGAACATTCTACATTAATGCACGAAGTCATCGTTAGTCTCACCATCAGGTTTTCAAAAAAGATTTAACAAGGTAAGCTTCCACCACCGCATATGGGACATTAGCGCTAAATGCGTGGGTTAAACTTGCTAATTACCTTAACCAAGCGTATCCACTGAACATGTTAAGGGCCACGAACTCTAAATGTAACAACGCGAAAGCGGCCTAGAGGCCAATCTATCGACCGAGCCATAAATTTTCTGTATCAAATGAGGTGCCATAAAGCTCGTACAGTGGCAATTTGTATTTAAACAGGGTTTGTCACATTTCGGTGGGGAACATGACGAATGTAAATTAGTGGCTCGTATTAATTGCTACAACCACCAAAACGGCAGTAGGCTTTAAATGTATAGCTTTCCACTTAACTACCTCTTAATAATAGTTGTCAAAATTAATTAGGTTTGACAGCAGCAGAACTGGGCCAAGAGAAGGCCCCCAGAACCATGGAGTAATGTTTAGGCCTAATAATTCCCGCGCTTCGCCTGCCATGATCGATGCGGCCTCTGGTGGGAAAATTCATCGACATCGAACTGACGGCTGTTGAACGAGTCTCTTCGGGCATCTCGAAATGCAGCAATTTATGTGGCGTTATGACGTTCACGTTATAGGTCAAGTTACTGAGTCGAGGACGTAGTCTGCAGTAGGGAGACAATCAAATACATGGTGAAAAATAAAGTTTCGAATTTAATCGGGTCGCTCCCTCTGAAAATGTTTCATTTGGTATAATACTTAATCCCTGATGATCTCATTACATTTAAAGAATATTAACAGATTGCACCAAGTCCTACAATTTGCTCTCATACGGCCAGTGCGCGAATTACAGACATATTACAGGTAAACGCTTCTTGTTCTTTAAATAACGATTTATTCTGGCCAGACCCCCTTTCGTGCCCAGCAAGCCTTGTTGCCTGCACGATCTCTATAGGCTTTGGAACTGCAATGTGAACTAGAAGCTCAGCTGGCCTTCGAGAAAGTGAGTACAGCAGTTCTGGTGATAAGGACAAGCCATTCGCTCTTCGTGGTCCCAATAAGAGACAAAAACGCAATATATCTTCTGGCAGCCAAAGCAAAATCTTTGGTTCATGACCCACAGCGTATCGTTCTTAATAAAGAGAATATAAGACAAGCTCGTCGAAGTCATTAAAAGACAACTTCCAAAGAAATGGAAGATTCATTTGCCCTAATTAACCCACTGACAATCTACTGGGAAGGCAAATTACTACCAGTCCTAACTTCAATGAAGAATGTTGATCGTTTACCAGAGCTTGTGTTTGGGCTGGTGTAATGAAGCTTCTTGGTGTTCCAGAGATTCCAAGGGAAACTGGAAAACCTCAAGCACAGCCGACTTTCCATAATGCACGACTGGAACTTGGACAAACTTGTTCATGAATGGTTTTTGATACAATTGTCAATAATACCAGACTCAAGGCTGGTACCTGCATCCTTCTTGAAGATAAGTTATGGAGAAAGGTTCCTGAGCTTAGCGTACAGAAACCATGTGTTGAAGTTTGAGAGCATAAGCTCTGACTCACATATTCTGTTGTTTCAGAAATTTTCAGACGATTATAGCACTATCGACAAAGAAAGTTATGAGTCTGGAAGGAAATAAGATTGGGTTGCTGTATACAGCCAATAAAAGACGACCTGACTAAATTCATCCATCATCACCTTGCTCTGTTTCAACCTAGGGATGATTACAAAGAAATACTGAAGTTCATTTTCTGTTCCTTGGTGGTGACGCTGTTCAGCCTGCAAAAAGAATAAAAAATAAATGCACTAGGAGTTCTATACACAGAGCTAGAGGATGGCTAAGCTTATTTACAGCCTCAAAATTTACATCTTCCACTCACAGTTCAAGCTGAGCAAACATGAACTTTCTGCCGTGTGCCAATTTAATTTATTTGTGGTGCAGCATTCTCTGGAGGCGTGGTACACTTCACCGAGTGCTACGGCAGATCCTCAAAACAACTCGTATATCTCAAAGCCGCCTGAGGGTTACCAACAAACCAATGAAACTGTTGGTAATGCAGTAACCAAGAGCTTCTCTTCTTAAAGTTGAACTATGCATCAAAAAAGGATCTGTCTGATTTCCTCTCAGAAGGTACCAAGATACTGTTTGCTGCTTAGAATATAGCTGCTAACTTTTTCCCTCTATAGAACAGAATAGAATTTTATTAAGGCTTTGGCCTGGAGCCATGCGCCCAAATACATCACCTAACTTAACCTAAACTTATACTATACCACAATAGACAACGAGAGACATCAAAACCTGAGCCTTCGGAAACCAACAATGTTTTTGTTGAAGCTCAAACGACGATCAAGAAACTTTAGGTTGTGAATGATGCTGTTGAACGTAGCGTAGCACTGATTGAATCATTCAATTTAGTTCTGACCAACCAACAAGAACAGAAGCAGTATGTTCTTCAAGTAGTGGAGAAGCACGGTCAACATTTTCCAAACTCAAATAAGTTTACTACATTATTATTTCTGAAGATGTTTTCGAGAAATAATGCTCTGATCAATATTTACGCATTTCTCAAAGTGAATCTTGTATGTCCCATGATAACGAATGGTGTAATGTATCATAACTTTACTTGTGTTGTGCAAGCCATTAAATATTAATGGGTATTGATAAACTATAGTGCGTGCACTTTTTTGGGGTAAAGGAACGTAATTATGGGGTGGTACCTAGGAAATAAAAAAAAAA
>JAHWFP010168011.1:101873-130163 GCA_023313725.1 Lithobius niger | reverse complement strand
TTTTTTTTTTCAGAAGAGCCTAAGTATGTCAATTTAGGGTAATTAGAGAGGTAACAGCAAAGGTGCATAGTCAGGAGTGCTACACTGTAATACTAAATGTATTTAATTTTCTATCAATTTGGCATAAAATGACAAATTTGGGCCATAAGGGTTAACTTTACGTCAGAATTGAATAGGACTTTTCCTGAAGAAAATTTAATTTTGTTTTAGACTTGTATTCTGTGATTTTTGATCTGGCCAACAGTTACGGAGTTACAACAAAAAAAAAAAATTTTGGCCACCAATTTTGACCTTTGACCTTCATTAAAAATAATTTACCAAAGATGCGAGTGTGACATCATCCAACTTCTAACTAATGTAGAAGGCCAACTTCCTGCAAAAAAAAAAAAACCGTTTGTTATACCTCACTGCAAGGTTCGGCCAATCTTTTACCTGACTGGGAGTACCCCCTGTGGGCTGGGGGTCGAGGAAGCGCACCGTACTCCTGCGTCTCGTAGGAGACAACTAAAAGGGAACCCAAGATCACGGTTTGCTAGTGTGCCCAGGGTCTGCACGGCGGAGGGTTTTTGGTCGATCTTTAAAACCAACCGTCCCAACACTACAGTTTGCAAGTGCGCTTATGGTGTGTTTGGGGGGGTTAACATCCGTCGCAAGTGCTAGTCGGAAAGAGGTGAAGGGACATCCAGACAAACCGTGCCCGGGGTGGTTGCTTAGAGCATGTTTGGCGATTTGAATCCACTTTTGGGTTTGATTCTGATTTGCTCATTTCATCCTAGCTTTTCATCCTCATCCCACAGCATGTTGGCCGTGTGCTGCAACCCAGCAATCCGTGGAGGTGGAGATCCTGTCTTTCGGGCTTTGGCTCCTTATTCCGGAGGTCGGGTGGCCTGGACGAGCCGGCCAGAGGTCAACCGGCAATAACCTTTCGGATCTTGTCGATGTGAGGAGGCGGTTTTTTTGCTGTATCCACCTGCATCACAGACCCAAATTGTTTGGGTTGCCGAGGGAGGTGGTGTGTACAGCTTCCTTGGTGGCCTCTCTTCTCAGCATGCTTAGGCTGGTACATCACTGAAATAGACGGCAGTGTTGGCTTCCTGGTGCAGGGCCCTGGATACGCGGCTTTCGGCCTTGCATCACCCGAGTGCCACGCGAGGTTTTCTTTTATGGGGCGCACCACCGCGACCTCTTTTTTGCTCTCCATGGCAAATTCTTTCCCCCCCCCCTCCCCCCACAATTTCTTCTTCTGCTCGTTACACTAGCAAGCGCCAGAAGAGAGAAACAGAGATGATTGGGCCTAGTGCGCAGTTATCACAACCTAGTAAAAGTCGGGACCAAGTTCCGAAGTTCCTGTGGTGACAGGTAAGGGCCGAGATGTTACACATTCGGTCCATTTGTGGTACACAAAGGGATCTGTGAATCTGATCCCAAGGCTGTCTCTCGGCTCCGTGCTAGGGGATGCCTCGAACAGGAGCAAGGGAGTCGTGACGTGCTTTGATTTGAGGGGTCTTAGTGATGATGTCATCCTGGACAAACTCAAATCACAAGGCGTTATGGCTGTGTAGCTGTGACAAGGAAGGGTGAGAATGGTGCACACCAACCAACACCTTTTTCCTAACTTTTGATGCGCCGGTTGCTCCGCAGAACATTACTGCTTGTTATATGCGGTTGAAGGTCAGGTGTTATGTACCGAATCCAATGTGGTGTTACCACCATCAATGCTCCGCCATACCAGCGGCTCCTGTAAAAGTAGATCTACTTGTGTTAACTGTGCTCAGGCAGCCCACGAAGGCACTGACTGTGCTGGTCCGGAGCAGTGAGTCAACTGCGGTGGTCGGCACCAGGACTCTTTATGGGACTGCAGTGTTTCTGTAGAGGAACGTCAAGTGCAGGAAGTAAAGGTGAAGGACGTGCTTTCCTACTCAGAGGCCCGATAGAAGGCCAAACTATCAGCACCGGCGATGACGCGCTCTTTTCACAGATGTGCAGTGCGCCAATGCTTGGCCCAGTTAGTGAGTCTGATGATTTGGCAGATTTTGCACTGAGCTCATGTCTTTGACAAGGACGGTAGGCAAGCTTCTTACTTTGTGGACCAGCAACATCCATCTTTGCCGGGTCTTTTGGATCCTTTGCACCCGGTTGCTGCCTTGCTATCACCATCTGCCCAGCTTGCAAATGCCTGCTAATGTTCCTGTTACTGCTGCTGCAACTGTTCCCAAGAAGGTTAAGGCATCAGTACAACCTCCGCCCGCCCAGAGTGCACCACAGAAAACGCCAAGGAAGAAGGCTCCTGCTGGCATAGCCTCAACACCACACGTGAGGTCCTCACCACCAGGGAAGAAGGTGACACAGTCATTAAAGGACCAGCTAGCTGAGGGGACCACTGACTTCCATCCACAACTTGATCCTCCTTTGCCCATGCAGCAGGGAGAGATTTCTTGTTCCAGTTCTCCGCAGCTCTTTCCTCCTTCCGAGGACATCTTTGTTCTGGACCACACTCCAACTTTTGATTCGGGTGAGAATTCAGATGTTTTCGGATCGCCCGGAGGAAAGGTTAGGGGGAAGGATTCAATCTTAATCCTGCCCTAATGATTGCACATACCATTGTTCAGTGGAAATGCCAAGGTTATCAGACCCATGCTGAAGAACTGCAACTGTTTTTGTCGCATTGGCGACCTCTGTGTTGGTGCCTACAGGAAACTTGCTTTAAGGCGTCAGATAATCCAGCTGTTTGGGGATACTCTGTGTACCATCTGGATGCAGACCCCGTGACACGTACACATGGTGGAGTTGCAGTGCTGGTTCACCACTCTCAGCCACATGCCAGTGTGCCTCTGCACACTAGGTTTCTTTCTGATTGGATGTTACGGTCTGTTCGCTTTATGGGGCCACCGGATGAGGTCTTTGGGGTTGGTTACCTGGAAGACCTGATCTGCTAGCTTCCAGACCCTTTCGTCATGCTGGGCAACTTTAACAAACACCTCGTCCAGTGGGGGGAACCTAACATTGACAACAAGGGGAGGATTATATAGGAGTGGATAAAGAGGGGGTCTATTTGCATCTTGAATGATGAAACCATGACACATTGTAACCATGCTACAGGCAATTGGTCAGCGGTGGACTTAGCCTTTTGCTCACTAGCCATCCAAGTTTACTTCACTTGGGCTGTCACTGCCGATCTGCATGGAACGATCGCCTCCTCATTCTGCTGTCCACAACACGAGGGGGTTCTGTGGCTTCCAGGTAGACCCGGTGGATGTTTAATCGAGCTGAGTGGTCAGCCTTTGCTACGGCTGCTGTCTTTCAGCGTGCGGTGGAGGATTTTCTGATGTGGATGAACTTTCAACTCATTTCACTTAGGTGGTTCTTGCTGCTGCTTATGCCACTATCCTGCGTACGTCCACACAGTCAAGACGAATACCTGTTCCGTGATGGACACTGGCTTGCTGGCAGGCTATTTGGGCCCGCAGGCGAGCGTTGCGTGCATTTACTGTAAGTCCAACTACTAACAACTTTGTGCTTTTAAATGCTGTCGTGCCCGTGCCAGGTATGTCATCCGTGAGGCTAGGTGTCCTTCGTGGTCGGCTTATGTTTTGTCGATAACGCGCTCCACACCTTCTCAGCAGGTGTGGAGGAAGGTGCGCCAAATCTCGGGAAGGACCATGCCTTCCCCGGTGTCACAGTTAAGGGTAGCGAATACCGTGATCTCTTCTGTGCCGGATATCGCTGATTGCCTTGCGTCTGCATTTGTGCAGGTTTCGAGTGATACCCATTATGTTCTGGTTTTCTCGGGATCAAGCATACAGAGGAGGCTTGCTCACTAGACTTTCGCTCCAACAGTCTGCAGGAGTACAATCTATCATTTACCAGGCAGGTTGTTTCAGCTTTGGCCAAGTCACGTGACTCCGCTCCAGGGCCTGATAATGTTCAGTATCAGCTGTTGATACCCAGCAGTTCATTCTGGAGATGTTCAACCTTGTGTGGGCAGATGGCTCTATTCCGGCTGCATTGAGGACAGCAGTGGTTATCCCGATTGTAAAACTTGGCAAAGACCCTACTTCTCCTTCCAGTTATCGCCCAATCGCTTTCACTAGCTGTGTCTGTAAACTTCTGGAATGGATGATCAGTGAGAGGTTGGTTTGGATGCTGGAATCATGGGGAATTTTATCCGTGTCCCAGTGTGGCTTTTGACAATTTCGGTCAACTATCGATCATCTTGTTGCCCTTGAATCAGATGTGAGGGAGGCTTTTTTCCTATGTCTTCCTCTGGTTCAAGTCTTCTTTGACTTGGAGAAGGCTGATGCTACGAACTGGCGTTATGGGATTCTTCGTAATCTCTAAAACTGTGGCTTGAGGGGACGGATGCCACTGCTCTTTTCAGCTTTCCTCTCGGGCCGTTCTTTTCTCATTCATGTCAAGACAACTCTTTCCCGCCTGTATTTTTTGGAGAATGTTGTGCCTCAAGGACGTGTTCTCAGTGTCATCCTGTTTGCCATTGTGATCAACCCCCTTGCTCAGGAAGCTGCTGTTCCCCAGTCATTGTTTGTTGATGACTTCGGCATGCACTTTAGGGCAGCTCGCATGCAGACCTACGAGCGGCAACCACAGCTGGCAATTAACGAAGTCCAGAGCTGGTAATGGTTTCCGGTTTTCTCTGGACAAAACAGTGTGTGTCCACTGTTTGCTGCCAACGAACACCACACCCATCTCCTTGCCTGTGCTTGAGACAGGCACGGTTTCCTGTTGTCCCATGGGCACGTTTCCTGGGTCTGATCTTCGATTCCAGGTTGTCTTGGCTTCCACACTTGCGTCAACTTAAAGACAAGGCTTTGCGGGCGCTTAACATCTTACGGGTTCTGTCGGGTACTTCATGTGATCGCACTGCCATGTTGCGCCTCTACCAAGCTCTTGTCCGCAGCAAACTTGATTATGCGTGCATGATCTATGGTTTGGCTGGTGTCTCGACTCGCCAGATAATAAATACAATTTTGCCGCATTAGTGGTAGGGTTCCCAGAAGGGCAAGTCACTTAGACTGGACCCATAAAAGTTTTTCTTTATTCATTCTTTTTCCTCTGTGCATCACAGTGGCCTGCGTCTGGAGACTGAGGCATTTTGGATGTCTGCAGTGGTCAGCCTCTATACTGAAGCCTCGGACCCACTTTTGGCCTTTCGTTGGTGACAGCTAGCCATTCAGTATGCTGTGTGTTTGCGTGCTGTATGATCCAGTCCTGCTTGGTCCATCGTTTTTGGACCAGACTTGCGGAACAGCAGACGTGGGCTCCAGCAGTCCTGTTGGGAGATAGCTTTTGAAATACCCTGCATCTTGAGGCTTGAGGAGATACCAGTGGCCCTTGGCTTGTCCCAAGTGGCATTTTCATTTTTTCTCTGGTGTCCCTCCCAAAGGGTTCCACCCTACCTGCAAGTACTAGCAGGAGTTCCGACAGCTGTGCTGTCAGTACGCCGGATATCGGCAGCTGTTCATTGATGGGTCGATGCCAGAAGTTGGCATGGCGTGTGCTTGTGTGCATGAGGGAGTGACTGTTCCCATCGCCTTCTATGTGGCAGTTCCGTGTTTTCTGCAGAGCTTCTGGCTCTTGGTCTGGCGGTGGAATGGATCCTTGACCTTCAGGACACTCATCATCTTTAGTGATTCCATGAGTGCCCTGAAGTCCTCGGCGAAATACAATCATCATAAAACCTTGACACAATGCGTCCAAGCCCTGCTTTCCTGCTTGCCGGCCAACAGAAAACCGTGGCTTTCTGCTGGAGCCCAGGCCACGTTGGGATTGCTGGGAATGAGTACGCTGATTCATCTGCGAAAGGGACCCATTCTGGCCCTATCGAAAGGGATCTCAGCCTTGTTCCATCAGATGCCTTGTTGCACGCTTTTTGGCAAGCCTTATGGCACAGACAAGTCGGCAATAAATTGCAGGCTATTAAAGGCACTGTTGAGGAATGGCACTCGGCTTGTCGCCGCAGTCACCGCAAAGCAGTGGTGTTGGCCCGTTTGCGCATTGGTCACACCCAGTTACTCACTGTTTCTTTTTGAGGGGGTTGACCCTCCTGAATGTCATTGGTGCCTACGGCCACTTACGGTCCTACACTTGCTTGGTGATTGTCGCCATCTAGATGGTGTTTGTCGCTGTTTCCATCTTCCGCGAGACATTGTGCATCAGTTAGGCAATAAATCTGTCCTCCTGTCCGGTGTTTTTCAATTTTTGCAGAAGGTGTAGATTTACGATAAAATATAGATTCGAAGTTTGTGTAATATCTCTGTAATGTGTGGTGCAGTGGAAAATGAACCACTGCACCGTGACTGAGGTTGGCACTAATGCCCTACCTGTCAATGTGCCATTAAGCATGGGTACTTCTTAAGATTGCATCAAAGGTAAAATAATTGTTTTCTGTGACTGACTGTCTCTTATTGCCTGGGATGCCACTGCACCACACTTTACAGAAATATTAACCAAACCCCAAATCTAGAGCTTATTATACATCTGGACATTGTGCAAAAATTGAAGAACCTTGGACAGGAGGACAAAATCTTTGCCCAATTGAACAGCTATGTCCTGCTAAAGGTGGAAACGGCGACGAACATCATCAAGATGGTGACAACCAACAAGAAAGTGACAGACCGTGAGAGGCCAGTGACACCAAAGACATTCACGGAAGATAACCCCCCCCTTCCCTTCAAAAGGAAGCAATGAGTAAAGTTTGTGCGACCAACATGCAACCGGCTAATGCCACCTCTTCCCATTGACTGCGGCGACAAGCCGAGTGCGATTCCTGTAGCATGCCTTTAATAGCCCCCGAAACTTATTACCGCCTTGTTTGTCGCACAAGGCTGTCTGTTCTGGCGAAAGTTCTGAGTCCAGACCTGGCCTCATCCATTCATGTCGATTGTGGCATGTAAAAGATCCTAGGCATTTCGTAGAAAAAGTGTTCTTCTTCGTCCCAAGATAACCTTAGCAGTTGAAAATGGCGTTTATTTAGCCGTTTCTTTTGTTGTTGTTGTTGTTGTATTGCTATTACAGCCAGTCACACCTAGGGGTCATCAATGTTTTCACTTATGAATGATGTCCTGGTTTTCACTTATGATTTTCTGATCACTAGGAAAAAATGCTTCACGTACAGGGCTAAGTTGCACCTAAAATTATGTAATAAATATTCGCTAATGGAAAACATTAACTTTAACTTTATTAGTAGTGTCAAATCGCTCACTAGGAGCATTACATGACATGAAAATTTGCAAGAATAACAACAACAAAGAAGTTCACAATTAAAAATTGCATTTTGGCAAAGACAGTAATCCGTTTTTTTTTTTGACAAAAGTATCGTCGTCATACTGTTTGGGCATAAATAGTTCTATATAATTATAAAAACAACTGTCATAATTCTATAGTTAGATAGAATAGGATTAATCACATCATTTGGCAGAAAGTTGTCCAGTTAAGTGACAACTTTCTGCTACCTAGATGTAGCATCTTACCGCTGCCAAGCCTACGCGGGGCCCTGGTGGTAGTTGCGGCTACTCTTACCTCTCATCTTGCTTTTCCTCCGCACTGCATTACCAGAGGCATAGTGGGGAGTGCCCTATCGCTATCCTGTGCTGCACTAGGGTATTAGTTTTGTCATTGTGCTTAAGGTTGGATCCATGGGAATTTCTTTGCAAAAGATTAAATTCCCATAGATCCAACCTCAAGCACAAAGATAAAACTAATTCCCTAGTGCAGCAGATATTCCCATAGATCCAACCTTAAGCACAATGACAAAACTAATTCCCTAGTGGATCACGGGAAAGCGACAGGGCACCCCCCAGATCTTCAAAACACCCGTGTCTTGTTTCAAGAAAAATTAATTTAGAAACTTTTAGCATCCAAGCTCAACGCCCCCACCCCCGTTCATAATAATAATAATAAGTTCTTTTATTGTAAGCAATTCTCGAAGCTTGTTATAAGCTTGTATGAGATATTACATAATAATAGTAATAATAAAAACTTTGTTTAATTCGATAAAGGAAAGGGATGGGCACAAAGCCACTTATAGCTTTCCTGTGTGTTTACAAATCAAGGGAAATTCAACATTTAAAAACAGGATTGTCAAAATAACGTGCAGGCAAACCCTTAAGCTTAGCTTTAAAAGTCAACAACGAAGAGGCCATAGCAATTTCACATGGCAAATCGTTCCATATCCGCCAAACCATAAGAATGATAGAACACTGTCTACAATTAAGTCTGGTAGCATCCCAAACAATTTGAAGTGGAAGAAGAAGAAGAAGAAGAAGACGGGCTTTATTTAAAACATAATTAAAACAAAATACATTGATAGTGGGTTGAAGACCAAGGTCTTTTACGAGCCCAGTACAAAGATAAATTGAATAAATGACTACAATGAAATAATAATAATAATAAAAATACATACATAATAGTTAATTGCACAATAGTGCAATCACACACAGGCGAATGTTAAAAAATTAAAGAAAATTACACAATAAATTATTTGGAAAATGGAAAAAATTGGAAAAAAAAAATAAAAAATTTTATAAAAATAAAATTAAAATTAAAATAAAAATAAAAAATAAAAAAATGGATGGGCCCCTAAGAGGTCATCCTTCCTTCAGCTTAACAAAGGGGGGATCTGGGCCTGAATGAGTAAGGCCCCAAATGAGCTTAATAAGAGCACCTCAGATCAGTTTTAATCCGACGCACTTCTAAAGTTTCAATACTAAGTATTTCAAGTCTTTGCCCAAAGGTAAGTCCACCCATTCCGCACAATCGTTTAGTAAACCTGCGTTGGATGGCTTCAATCTTGTTTACATCTTTAAGTAGGAACGGGTTCCGCACGTCCCTACTGTATTCTACAATGGGACGAACAAATGCATTAAAAGCACATAAGCACATGTGCAGGACTCGCCTCAAAACATTTAAGGTTCAGATTAGCTCGTAAATGGGCTTTATGGGCAATTTCAATACAGTGCTTTCCTAATTTCAAGTGATCTCAAAAAATAACCCCAACATCCTTTTGAGAACTAATTGTGCTAACTTCCACATCACAAAGAAAATACTTTCTATGAGGGTTGTGCATCGCATGACGTTTGTCGAAAGCAATCGGCAAGTGCTACGTACATGGCCAATCATAAACAACATCCAGGAACGCCTGCAACATTTCAGCGTGCAACATGTGATCAGTGATACTGGATAGTTTGGCGTCATCCTCATAAGCTGTCATACAGCTGTCAAATTCTTACGTAAGTATATCATCAATGAAAAAAACAAAAAGGACAGGGCGCAATACACTGCCCTGTGGGACATCACTTATCACTGGCTGAGACTCAGAAATGTCAGCCCCAACACCCTCGGCAAAATTCACAAAATAAACGGACCTCCCAAACCACATTTTTCAAGCTTATATAGGTGTTTCTTTTGGGACACCCTGTCAAATGCTCTAGAGAAGTCTAAGTAGATGACGTCGACCCATGTAATCCATTGCCGATAGCTGCCGACCAATTTTCAAGTCAGTGCAATAACTGCATATACGCAAATCCGTTTTTAAGAATTCCAAATTGCACTTCTGATAAACCTAAATATTTCAACATGCAATTTACCATAATAGTTCCCATCACTTTACATGGAACGCAAGTAGAGAAATAGGCCTGTAATTTGCAGGATTTGTCGGGTCACCTTTTTAAAGATGGGAATAATAACTGCTCGTTTCCAAATATTTGGTAAGTTACCCTCAGCAAAAGACTTTTTGAAGATAATACTCAGAGGGGTAGCAAGTACATTAGCCAACCTGACATACACGAGGGCGCGGATCCCAGCAGGTCAGGCCGCTTCACCTGTGCACATATTGCACCAATCTGACCTCACAACACATTCGGAAGATTGGACGTTTTCAATTTTTTCATAATCACATAATGCCGATTTATAATCAAATAGCGGAGTACATTTCGGCTCTACACAAACTTGGAATAAAAGATTTTTCCCACTAGGGGTGAGTGGAATATAGACCACCTGGCATCCCTCCGTATCCACAGATGGCCTTCTTAGGCAGGTAGGCTGTGGGTGTGGGTCTTCCTATTGTCCGGTTATCAAACTGCTCCTAGGTTCCTCTGGTATGGTGGCCCAGGAGCGCCACAACACTTCTCACCTCACAAAGCACAAAATTGGCGTTTTCATTTGCAAATTCTAATTCAAACGCGAATTCAAAACGCAAATTCAATTTCTAAACGCGAATTAAAAATCAAAAAGTAAATTCAAAACAAAAATTTAAAATCAAAACACAAATTCACAATCTAAACCGCAAATTCAAAATCAAAATGAAATTTCAAAATCAAAATGCAAAATCAAAATGCAAAATCAAAATGCAAAATCAAAACGCAATTTCAAAATCAAAATTCAACTTCAATTCACGTTTTTGCATGTGGCCCAAGAGTGCCATCCATTGCTTTTCCTATGGGTGGCGGCCGAGGTCCACCAAGTATTGTGGCCCAGGAGTGCCACAACACTTCTTACCTCACAAAGCACAATATTGGCGTTTTCATTTACAAAGTGTTGTGGCGCTCTTGGGCCACCATACCTCTGGTGCCTTGTGTTTCGTTGGTGCTGGGTGGATTTTGTTTCCTGTGTTTGTTGTAATATGACTTAAGTTTCTACTCCAAATCACCTGACTTAAGCGTTGTCGCAGAGCTGCGAGATGACGTTGCGAGACAGTTGCTTAAACACATCCTGATGGTGCTTCTGTCAACTAAAAAAAATTGAAATGTAAATTATAGCTTTTATTCCGCCAGCCGTTTCAGACATTATCCTAAACGTTCATGATTTGCGTACACGTTCACTGAATTGACGTCTCGAAAAAATCATAGTACATACAGCCCATTCTACCCCATCCCTCCCCTCCCCTCCGGCGGCTTTGTGTTCGTCTCTTTAGTGCTCAAAATAATCAAGTCGCAAAACTCAATTATATCGGCCTAATTTGGACCGTCGATCAGGACCATTTTTCTTCGACTGAACCTCCTTAAAATTCTGCCATCATCCGTGGATTGTCGACCAGGTCTCCAAAGTACTTAGCATGCAGCACCAGCAGTCATTGGTGAAGGAGCATGCTCTCTTGTACACAGCCACTTCAACACCCCCCCCCCCCCCCCGTCCGCCATCTTAACAAACCTCAAGAAATTCGTGCTTCGCCTGGAGACAATAGCAAAGTAAAGCCACTACAAACTAAGCCTGCAAGATCAACAACAACAGGTTGCCCACTGAGAGGACCAAAGAACTCGCAATGCAACATGACCGTCATTTTCAGCACTATAATGTTATGTGCTTGATCATCTAATAACAACAAACGCACACCAAATGACAATGATGAAGCAATTGCACAGACTTACCCACATTAAACCAATACTTACAACAGGATAAAACGATGAAATAAAAGGAAAGTGGGACATCCACTTCTGTCAATGCTGGTACGGCGCCATTTTTAAAAAGTAACGTGAAACAAAAAACATGTTGTCGCAACAAATCAACACAGCACATCAAATACGGTTTACTGGTAATTGATCAAACAGATAAATTACAGATTGCAGAATATAATTGAGTGAAAAACATCAATAATATACCAAACTAGCAGAGTCGCTCGCTTCGCTCACTCATTCCGCGTCGTCTCGCTCCCCTCCCCCCTCCCCCCGTCTCGCTCACGCGCTCACGTCTCCTCATTTAAACTGCCGTTCGGTCGGTAGATGGCATCGTATGTTCGCACTCCTGGCCGTTGCGTTCGGGGCGCAGCTACTATCTCAGCGGACCTTGGTGTTCCGTCAGTAGATGGCGGAGATGGCATCGTATGCAGCTGCTGCACATGCAGATTGCTGCTGCGCTACCGATGACTGCGTTGCGGATCTTGTGTAATTATATATATAGATACCTTGAAAACAAGCAAAAGTTATAATGAACTTAAGCAAAAAATGAAGAACTATTGGATTAACGCTTTTGATAGGGATTAGGTACGGGTAGAGGAGTTTTTGATGGTGGGTTAAAATGTCGAAGAAGAATTTTAAAGGGAATAAAAATGGGATTGCTGAATTAATAAAATAATTGTGTTTTAACATAGGTTTTTGGACTGAAATGTATGCAAATGGTGTCAATGTATTGGGACGGATATGTATCCAATTATTTAAAATATTTGTTGTGGAGGAGTTATGTTTGTTATGTTGTGTAAGAATTGTAGGGTTTTTTTTAATTATTTTTCACACATAAGTTTTAATTCACTTCGTGACATCTTTCTTTAATTAATTAAAACAAAAGATCCTTCCAATTTGACGTAATAGAAAAATTCTCAACAACATGCATGGTGTCGACCGAAGAGGTTGCCCCACTTTCCTTTTAATTCATTGTTTTATCTTGTTGTTAAGTTTTGGTTTAATGTTTGTAAGTTTGTTCAGTTGCTTCATCGCTCTCATTTGGTGTGTGTTTGTTGTTATTAGGTGATCAAGACATATAATATTAAGTACTGACAATTAAAACGTGTTACTGTCATTTTGCCCTGCAAGTTCTTTGACCTTGTCAGTGAGCAACCTGTTTTTGTTACTATTCCCACCCTCGCATTTTTATCTTCTGTATGCTGCAAGATCAGTTGCCGTAACATTAAGTAATTTCCGGCAACTGAGTTACATTTAGATGACGTCTTGCATAAAGCGCTGAATTATCCGGCTGGACCTATCAATATCTTTAGGGTGTTAGGGCGCGTTTACGCAAGGACAATTTTCTCGCTTACTAGCTTTTACTTGGTCAACACTAAATCTGCTGGCTGCTTCTCGCCTTTGTCGGAGAATGCGGCTTTCAAGTTGTCTATACGTATAGTAACCATGGCAACAACGCGGACGCAAATTTTCTCCTCGTGCCTCGCGACACGACGTATGATGTTTGCAACATGACAGCGTCGATTTATGACAACTAGAAAACAAATTTTACTGCAGTACACGACGACGGACATTCCTGAATACCGGCATTCGAAGGGTTGTCTTCGAATCGATAACACCGAAATGGACGCCATGTTGGATTTTGAATTCTCGTTGCGAGTAGCTATTTATTTTGCCGTCGTTTGATCAATGCTAGAAGTTGTTTTTTTCAGCGAGAATAGCAAATTTTTGAAATAGCGTGAAATGGCATCAAAGTTGTAGGAATGTTTAAAATGACTGTTGTACTTTGTTCTTTGTCCGTGTTGTTATTTATAATATATTTAATTTGTTGTCTATTACCGCCATCATTTAATAGAAACGGGAAATTAATCGTAAATAAATAACGGTTGCCTAGCAAATAGCTTTCAGCGAGCGAGAAGGTCTCGTTGCGTAAACGAGCCCTCAGGGCGCATTTTGCAACGACTCGCCTTCGCTTTTTTCGCAGCTAGAAGCTAGAAATCAACTGAAATTCCAACATGGCGGCGGTTTTAGCTCTACCGGCTCGCAACGAAAACAGTCAATATGTGAGTTCAGAATCGACTGGGAAAATCGTTTCGTCAGGAGAAATTCTTTATTTTATTCTCACGGATTATAAGACTGCAAGCATTTACTCAAATGATGTTGGATTTAGCTAATCCAGGTAGCGTCGTTACTATGGCAACGACTCGTTTGCCGTCACGATCAAATTCTAGCTGCGAGAATGCAAAAGCGAGTCGTTGCGTAAACGCGTCCTTACGCAATACTGCGGCTGCTAGATGCGACAGAAGAATATTCAATGTTCAGTCAGTTTCAGCGATTACAGTTGTGGGGGAATAGGCCGTGACATTTGATGACAACTACTATAGTGGCGGATTTCAAAACAATTCCTGGGGGGAAAAAAGAAGCAACAATTCATCCCCGGGACACGCGAAGACATGGGTGACCACTTTGCGCTGTGCCATCTTAGTAGCGACTTCCGTGCAGTTTTTGCCCGCTGATTTTGATAGCCTGTATATTTACTATATTCCATTCTGCATAGGCTATTGCTCTGCCATTGGCTTACGATTCTCTAGAACTTTTCGTTGTGCATCTCTATTACGACGTGTAGTTCTAAAGTTAACCAAAGAGGAGAAAAAGCACCAGATGAGTCATGAAGAAATAAAAAGCTAAGGTGCACATGTAAGGTGCACATGTAACAACAGTAAAAAATGCGACGTTTCGGGTCAAACTACGACCCGTTATCAAGCAAAAATTATTTTAGCCAATGTAGCTAAAGTAAATACATAAAAAAAAAACTACACTTTGGGTGTAATTAACCCACAAATCAGCAACGAAAGCACAAATAAGAACATTATAAAACCTGACTTAGGTTCGTTCTTATTGTTTTATATTGTTTTTACTTGTGCTTTTGTTGTTGATTTGTGGGTTACACCCAAACTGTAATTTTGCTAAAATAATTTTTGCTTGATAACAGATCGTAGTCTGACCGATCTGCATTTTTACAGTTGTTACATTTGCATCTCATTGGCAGTTTATTTTTTCATAGTTATAACGTTAACATAGTGATTATATAAACATTCCTAAGTCATTTAAACTACCGTCATTGGATGCCGTATCCCGTGCCTCACTACAAGCCTCAATAATCCGAACATCGTGATCACTAGGTGTCCGTGATAACTATTGACGATGGCACATTTATTGTTTATAATAGCCATAATTCAAAATAACCACCTGATTTCAAAATGGCGGGTATTATAGATTTCTAGTGACGATAACACATCGATTGTTTCCACCATAGGCGTTGAGTTGTGTTTGGGTGTATAAACAACTCTGAGCTGAAATGCATAGCCGAAGTGCGTAGACTTCGATGGTAAGCGTGACTCGCGAATGTATCCCAGAATACAAAGCGCGTCTGCTACTTCCGCCTGACCAAGCCGCCATGCGGTATTTGCTGTTGATCCACTCGTAGATGAATGGAATTCCACCGTAGCTGGTGGAATTTTCTGTGAAATACACACTGTACTACATTGTTTATGATGCATCAAACGTAGATCAGATAAGAGATATTTATATTGCCAGGCGTAGGTGCTATTGTGTTTTGTAACAAAATTTGACGGTCGAACGAAACCATAACGCCGATTGTTGGGGAAGTAAATATCGCATTTTTGTAACACACGAGACGGGGATGCTTATGAATGCATGATATTTGCAAGAAAACCGGTGCAGAATGAGTCATCTTCTTGTGACAACAGTAAGTTTAACCAATTTAAAATGTCGTAATTCAATTTAGTACCGTTATGCCAGTTTAGTACCGCGTTATACTAGGCGTCGTCTGCTTTCTCCGCCATGATGAAAGAGGGTTTAGAGGGATTAAACCTAGCGCGTTGGGTGTAAATTTCCGATCATGCGGCCGCGAGTGCCGATTGGCGTTGCGGTACGTCCTTTGATGGCACGCTCTTAAACTACCGGTTTAGTCAAGTTGCTTATTCACCCAAACACAACTCAACTCCTATGTTTTACACTGGTGTCAAGTAAATCGTCTACGTTCTAAATTTGAAGGAAATCGGATGTTAATACGCTTTAATTTCAAAATGACCACCTGATTTCAAGATGGGGTTTATTAAAGATTACCAGTGACGATGGCACATTCATTGTTTCAATTGGTATCAACTGTATTATCTACGTTCTAAATTTGAAGGAAATCGGACGATAATAGTAAGCATAATTTCAAAATGGCGGCCCTTCTTTGGAGGGCCTTTTCTCTTCTTGCTCCTCTGCTACCTACGATCCTGCATCTACACTCTTTTTTTCCGTCTGTGCAGCAGCCAAGGAAAATACCTGAATACCCGTCATCGCCGTGCCGTAACACCGTATAAATTTCCTGACACAATTGTCCAAACGACGATGGAATATTTCCGCACTTAATCAGCCCACCCGCACACACTTCAACGGTTTGGCTTTAATTACGAACCCCCCATCCGACGACAAGCTACTTCTGGACATCATGTAATATTGAACGAGTGTTGCAACCTTGGAGAAGTGATGTTGAATAACCCTGTCACTTGGACGAGCGCACTACACTCCCACTAAAATCCCACTAAATCCAGGCCAGGATATGAAGGACCCTTCGTCTCCCATGGCAACCACTAGCAGCGAAGGCACGCTTGCACGCTGGCAAAAGCTCAGTCCACGGAAGGAACAAGCGTGCCAGCTGGCCACCTACAAGAGATTTACACAGAAATTTGCCTTCCCACCTTTGTTTGCAAGGCAAAGAGCAAACGAAAAAGCAAACTAAAGAACAACCTAAAGAAGATGTCCCCACGTTATAAACGAGGTAATTCCGAAATAAGCCAGCCTCAAAATTCATTCGTTAAAAAACATGTAGCACGTTTGAGTTACACTTCTTCCCGTTTAAGCTTCATCTTATTGTGTGCACAGCGCATCTTGAGCCCTGCATGTATTTTATGAGAGGCTACGTTTTCCTGGAGGGAGCGGCTTTAATCAACGCCCGCCATTGTTTTTGTAACCATCTAGGATATCAACAAGGCACTCTGCTACCAAAAATATACAGTCTATTATCTGTGTTCGTTCTGGGCCGAACTCAAGATAGGCCGCGGACACTATAGTATCATATCTCAATTTCAAAATTTAGCTTGTAGGCAAGGTAGGGTATTCAACAGACATAACCCAATAAACGCATTGCTCTGACAGCAAGAATCCACCACACGGTCATTGAATCCACACAAAATATTTAATTTTCACGGTATAATTTTCTCCCCTTGGTCACTTGCACAAAGGACAATGATATATTATAAATGAGCCTAATGAGAACATACGAGAAAATTCTCGTACGTTCTCGTTAAACTCATTAATAACGTATCATTACCCTTTGTGCAGGTGACCAAGGGGGAAAATTATCTCGTGAAAATTAAATATTCTTGTGGACTTAATGCCATGTGGTGAATTCTTGCTATCGGAGCAAGGCGTTTATGTTTTTAAACTCTACAACCGCATTCAATATCATGTTAGACATAATTCTATCTTATAGACATAATCCATAATTCAAGCAGAACAATCAAACATTTTAATTTTCGGTCTGAATTAATGCGTCCGCAGGGGCGTCCGCAGACTGAGGCACTTGGTACATGTGCACCTTTTTTGACCTTTTTGCCCTTAAGGTAGACAAAATTATGAAGGAAAGCCAGTAAAGACAAAGGTAATAAACCTAAACGAAGTAGCTGGTCCCTCTTCTTTTAAAAGTATGTGTATGTCTGTAGCCACAAACGTTTGGGGCCAAATGCATTTTATCCAATATTTACGGATCATGTTTCCTCACCTTTATAAATTAAGTTTCGTAAATCAGTACAAAAGGTTCTAAGATTTTATACTCTCAAATATTCGAAATTAATCAGAAATTAATGTCACACTAAAAGAGGTGCCACATGAAACAACACCTAAAAGCATGCACGTCAAGTCTTGCAATAATTATAACATGCGAAATTAATCCGACATGTGTGTGCAGGTAAATTACTAGGTCATTAATGTCACACTAACAGAAACGACACTGGAAACGACTGCTAAAAGCAAGTGCATCATACCTTTCAGCAGTTAACGGCTGAAGTAAACTGAAATGAAACTAAAAAAAATAACATTAAAAGGAAAGACATTTTGAAACAATGTTGCTTTGTTTCGAAATTTCTTTCGTTTCTGTTGTTTTTTTTTTTCAGTTAGTTTTAGAAAATTTTAGAAAAACTATTAGAAAAATTTTAGAAAATTTTAGAAAATTTAAAAAAAAAAATGATAATTCGAGACCAGCAAAAATCATCACACAAATTTTGTCAGAAGAAATCCTTAAACTGGCCGTTACTTAACCCGGGAGAAGGCGGTCGACTATTCTGATTATAAATGAATAAAACGACGACAGTTTACATACGTGCAAATAGGCAGAAATGCGGGTTAGGCCTATTGGTTGGCAGGATATCTTTGTCTAACGCAACTAGAATCAAAGATTCCAGAAGTAACGGCTTGTACGGTCACGAACTGATAAATTCAGGAGATAATCCCATTTTTCGAGATCGTAAAGATTAACGGATGAATTACTTTTTCGTATTTGGATTAACGTCAGCCAGTGTAGTGAATAAAGTTATTCAAACGTTGCAATCTTTGAGCAGCTGGCTTTACACACACACACTACGTTATGACATTCAACCGTACACAAATGAGGACGCTTTGTACACCACGTTGTTCTAAAAGTCTATTTTTACAATCTTCGGATCTAAATCCATCCGTTTTTTGCCAAAATAGCTTCTATCAGAATTTTTTTTTTTTTTTAGTTCGATGCTCATTTTACACATCAAAAAATGCCTGTACGAATAGGATCAAGTCGAGGAAACTATATGTGCTGTATAAGGGACGAACATGATGGGGGAAGGAGGTATATAAACTAATAAATAAATATTTGTGTAGTTTCAACTATTGAATAAGAAAATCCTTCTAGTTTCGTTACTGTGTTTTTTTAACGTCAGCATGAATACCGTTTTGGTTTACGACTTTGTCTGAACCCTAAAATGTTGGGTGGGGTGGGTGAGCACCCAGGGGGAAGAGGGGGCAACTGAAATCTCCCCCCCCCCCCTTCCACCTCTCTCCCATCCCCCGTAGCGCCGTCAATGATGCTGATGTAACGCACTGTTTGTAGTGTAACGTCTGGTTTAGTGATTTCTTTCTACCTTTTTTTTTTAAATTATTGTGCTTCCCAAAAAGCAACAAAGAATGGCGGATGTTAACGCTCTGCGTCTTTGATGGATGAGGAAGAAAGTGGCTTGGGGCGTCGAAGGGGTTAATGGAAAAGAGCCACCACTGTGTCTCGGCGGGCACGAGTGCCCTCACCAGGGAGTCAGCGGCCAACCGTGGGTCAGCGCCTGGCAGTGCTTGACCGGTTACTGCACCATCCCCTGTCACCACCTCCACCTAAAAGTCCAAGCAACCTGGTTAATCACAAATTGCATTGAAAACCTGGCCACTATAGCAACAACGACGGAAAAGGCAACGTTCATCGTTTTATAAATTATGTATAAATTGGCCTCGCGACTGGCCAAGAGTTAGTCCCCCCCCCCCCAACCCCCACCTCACCCCACCCTTTCATCATTATAGAAAGTTTGTGAAAATTGTTTCGTGGTAAAAGGTTAACATGAATATAGACATTACCCTATTACTTGGCGTAATAAACTGGGAACAAGATGAAAGTTTAAATCCTCTATTTTATTTATAGTTCTAAAACCTAGTTACCCCCGATCACGCATACCTGCCACAGCACGGTTGCCCTGCATTTCTTTCCTTGCGCACGTGCATAAGTTTGCTAAATGCCCAAGTCTTGTGTATAGCCACTACTGCTAGACGAGCAAAAGAGACACCCCGCTTTCTGGCAGATTAGTACAAGGCGAAAGCACCACGCAGAAGAAAATTGCTAATGCTATTAGGTGATTGTCGTAAACGCTCAGATCTCTGAAAAACATTAACACGTCAAACTTGAGATTGGAAGTGGGTTGAAGAGGCTAACTACAAACGCCTTGCTCCTGATAGCAAGGAAACACCACAAGGTTATTAAAACCCACAAAAGATTTAATTTTCAAGGAATAATTTTCCCTCTTGTTCATAACAAAAAAAAACAGAATACAAGATGATCAACACACTCCTATAAAAAACGTACTAACGCTACACTCCATCTTGGAAAAACGCACTTTTCGGCGGGGTATGCTTGACCTGTGGCTTACGCAACAAATTTGTATTTAATTTGATTTTATCATATGTATGTTACTGGCACGGATAGCCGTGAGCACTGGGGCATCAGATTGGATATAGGCGTCTTCATCCCGACTGTACATCTCTGGCTTCTACAGACCCGGGTTATATCCTGGTTAAGGAAAGTCTATATGTACGGGTTTTTCTCCGGTTGTTTCATGCCTGTTGTCCCATGGTTCCCTCCAGGTGCTCCGGTTTCCTCCCTCATGCGGCAAAAAACAACTGTTATGATGGTGGTACCTTCCACTTAGCATATGTCGCTTGGGCCTTCAAAACGCTATAAGATTACTGGCTGACACCCTCTACTCTATTTTCTTCTGTTCTATTCTATTCTATTAGGGTTTTCTATTCTATTCTGTTCTGCTCTAATCTATTTTACTTTTTTTTCTATTCTATTCTATTCTATTCTATTCTATTACGGTTTTCTATTCTATTCTGTTCTGTTCTATTCTATTCTATTCTGTTCTGCTCTATTCTATTCTATGACGCAACACTATGAAGACACTACAATCACTGTGCAGCAGTACGAATTTTGGTCAAGCAGTACATATATTGTTTTGGAGGCTGTACACATTACACAGTGATGTGTGCTTTTAGTGTATATAACGTCTTTACTGTGTAATTTTTTAGCCCTAGAACTCGGAGTATTGCACTGTTTCCCTTGCTGTATTCCTTTTGAAAACACGCCCCGAAGAAAGATCCAAAAGAAGGAAACGGGGTGATTCCGAATTAACGGAATAACGGGAAGAGAGCCTGCACCATCCAATCTAAATCCCCACTCTGTGCAGCCGAGAGCGTTTACCTCTGATCGGCCAAGAGTTTTCGGAAAGCTGCTTAATCCGCCATCGCGAATTCAATCACGTGGTCTTTGTGGCGCAGGCGCAGGCGGCTTCCAATTGGGATCACCTGGACTAAATAATCAAAAACCTTACAGTGCCAAAGTCTTCTACGTCTCTGTGGCCAACGTTGTTTTCAGAGTGGTTTCTCTCCAGCAAAAATCTCGGCCTTAGTCCTATGGGATATCGTGGGGGGGCTGGACAAAAGATAACAAATTTATATTGCAGCGAGTTCGACGTAGGATCACATCAAAGAAAAAGAAAAGGGAGCTGTGCAGCAAGCTACTTGACAAAAGTAACTTCCCAGAAGATATATGTGAATTTTCCAGGACTGCAGTCCGAAATCTCTGTGCCTGGCTATACATATAGTGGAGTACAGCCTATTTTCCTAATTCCAATGATTTAAAATCTAAGCGTTGGAAGGACAGTAAGGGCGCGTTCACGCAACGACTCACCTTTGCATTCTCGCAGCCAGAATTTAATCGCGATGGCAAAGGTGTCGTTGCCATAGTAACAACGTTACCTGGATTAGCTAAATCTGGCATGGTTTGAGCAAATCCTTGAAGTCTTATAATCCGTGACAATAAGGATAAAGCATCCTCCTGACTAACAATTTTCCCAGTCGCTTCCAACTCCCAATATCGACTGTTTTTGATGTGAGCCGGCAGAGCTAGAATCACTGCCATGTTGGAATTTCAGACGATTTCTAGCTTCTAGCTGCGAGAATTCAAATGTGAGTGGTTGCATAAATGCACCCTAAGGACATTCACCCTAAGGTCAATTTTCTCGCTCACTAGATTTTACTTGGTAGAGCGCATTTACGCAATGGTTCGCCTTTGAATTCCCGCAGCTAGAAGCTAGAAATAATCTGAAATTCCAACATGGCTACAGTTTTAGCTCTGCCGGCTTGCAACGAAAACAGTCAGTAAGATGAGTTCAAGCGACGAGTAAATTGTTTCGTCAGGAGGAATTCTTTAGCTCACTGTAGCGGATTGTCAAACTGCAACCATTAACTCAAATGATGTCGGATTTAGCTCATCCACGTAACGTGGTTACCATGGCAATGACACCTTTGCCAACACGATAAAATTTTAGCTTCCTTCGACAATGTAAAGGCGAGTCGTCCCGTAAACGTGCCGTACTGAATCTGATGGCTGCTTCTCTCTTTTACCGGAGAATGCGGCTTTCGAGTTGTCTATACGTAGTAACCATAGCAACAACGCGGACGCAGATCTTTTCCTCGTGCCTCGCGACACGACGTACGATGCGTGAAACATGACAGCGTCGATTTGTGACAACAAGAAAACAATATTTACTGCAGTACAAGACGAGGGACTGATTTCTGAATGCCGACACTCAATGGTTTGACTTCGATTGGATAGCCACGAAATGGACGCCATGTTGGATTTTGATTTTCGCTGCAACCAGCTATTTATTCTGCCGTCGTCTGATCACTGCCAGACGCTGATCTATGAGCGAAAATAGCAAATTTTTGGAAATAGCGTGAGAATGACAACAATTTTGTAGCAATGTTTAAAATTACTGTTGCATTTTGTTCTTGATCCGTCTTGTTATTTATAATGCATTTCATTTGTTATCTATTGTCACATTCATTTAGCAGAAACGGAAAACTATTCGTAAATAAATAACGGTGGACCAGCAAATAGAGTTCGGCGAGCGTGAAGGTTTCGCTGCGTAATGCACCCT
This sequence comes from Lithobius niger, assembly GCA_023313725.1. Taxonomy (NCBI): domain Eukaryota; kingdom Metazoa; phylum Arthropoda; class Chilopoda; order Lithobiomorpha; family Lithobiidae; genus Lithobius; species Lithobius niger. The sequence goes on along the minus strand of JAHWFP010168011.1, from coordinate 107,896 downwards.
AAGGGATGCTAGGAACAAAATTATTAGTTCAGCTGATTCTCCCTCCAGGACACCGGGGTTTCTTCTTGTGATTCTCTGATCATTCTGAGTGCTAGCAAAAACATACTTCTAATGTTTTAGACCTGATTTCGCTTTCCTGAGTGCCTAAATTAAATTAACTAAATTAAATTAAATGATTTAAATAATAATAACTAGTTGGTCCCGGCGTAACATGTAGCGGTCTAGTGGGACGCCATGTTGTCACACTGTCCCGTTTGTTGTCGCACTGGCGTGTTTCTGTTGATGCCCAGAGTTTGATTGCCTAGAGTTTCCCGTCTAAAATACATGCAATACTTTTGTTTGTAACTGACTGTAACTGTAGTTTGTCCAGCATTATGTTTGCAAGAAACTGTGTAGTCTAAAAGTGTGATGTCTACATGTTTTTCATTTATGCTGAAAGGAAACGTGACGTCATACTGTCCAGTTTCCAGCAAACATAAGGTGTAACAAACTATTTTTATCGACTTTACCCTTCACATCGTTGTCCGCTAGCCCTTTTTCATTGATACCGAGCAAACAATGAACACGCTCGCCCTTTTTCATTGCTACCGTGCTAAAAATCAACTTATGTAATGGAGAGAAGCACTTATGCGGTGTAATTAAGTAAAAGTCTCAAATGTGCACAAAAAAACAAGAAACAACGGTTCGAAGAAAACATTCTTCGTCATTAAGTTTTTCCTTTTTGTGTACATTTCAGGCTTTTACTAAATTTTATGTGCTAAAACTCAACACGCTCCCATTTTGCACTGATGCCGTGAAAAGAATGAGCATGATGATTCTTTTTCCTGTCTACCGACCTTCGCCTATGGTTCGAAGCAACCGAAATATAATAAATAATAATAAAAAAAAAAAGGTCACATAACAAGCATGCTCTTATAACTACATGTGGTGGCTTCTATAGTGATGTGACAACATGTCGCAAATCTTGTTTACTTGCCTGTTTGCTGGGGCCAATGGCCAATCTTAGTCTTGTGTGTCTAAGCTTACATAGGTGGACAATATCTATACCTTGTAATTATATTTCCGGTTCCTGCCTCTAGAACCTTCTAGAACTTTCTATTACCCATAATACCCTGGCCATTTCGCGGTTGTCGGGGGTTACCAAAACGTATTTAAGCAAAGGAGCCAGCATGGTAAAATCAGAAAGCCTTTGGGTCAGCCAACTGGTTGGTCCTCCCTCAACCCCTGCTAGGACTCCTAGTTAGGGGTATTTTTGGCTGTTAGGTCTTTAGTAGGCCCAAATTTGGTTAGGCTTTTTCCCCAAACCTAAACTAGGCTTTTTATTAAGCCTCTTTACCCTAACTTAAACCCAAAGTTCTCCAGCTTCCCTTAGAAGAATTTGTTCAGTCTAATTCTGGTTTAGCTCTCCCACAGTTTGTTATTTTTCGTCACAACATACTGCTGCTGCAGTGAGGTGGAAAACTAGTCAAGACATTAACTTTGTTTCCCCCATAAAACCCTTGGTGCAGCTAACCCACTATATTGTGTATTTCGAATAAGTTTAGAAGCACAAGAGCGCCTTTTCAGATGTGTAATGAGTTAAGCCACATCAGCACTGGTAATATATTTATGCAAATTCGGATTTACGGCAACCTTCGTACACACATTATCCATCTAAAACCTAAGCCGGTATGAGAAGCTGCCAAAGTTTCCAAAAATGGACGGTCTTTGAAGGTAGTGACATCATTCAACCAGGGAAAAGCCGCCAAGGTTATTCCTATTAGCCAAGTTAATCATACCGACTAATAGTTCGAAAGTTAAATGAAAAAGAGAACATTGCTACTGTCTGTAGCAACTTTCAAGTTTTCGTTTAACGTCCAAAGTTATTTGGTGCGATTAACTTGGCTGATATCACTTCCTTCAAAGGCCGGCCCTTTTTGCAAACTTGATGGTATCCCTTACACCAGTTTTGGTTTTGGGTGGGTATCACAACTTTCGTAGGACTGTGAACGTACAAACGGTCACACCGTCCTAATCTTCATCTCCACCTTTTTATTTTTCTGGAGGAATGTTATGTCTATAAATATTCACATTAATAATTTGCACATTTGCCATTGCCCAATGAGCTGTTACTTCAGAAAAAGTGACACGGTTTGGTATATTGTGTGTCCGTGGTACACACGCTTAAGTTTTTTTAATCCCGTTTTTGCGCACATTGGCTAACAAACACTGATTTTCGTTCGTTTCGGTGAAGAATCAGCCCATTTTTCTGTCTATAAAATTAGCCGTTACTAATTTTAGACTGTTTTCGTCTGCTTTCTTTATTCACATTTTGTGATGCCAAAAACTCTGAAATTCAGTGTTTCCAAAACATCAGACCGCAAAGTATTTTGCGTTTTTTGTTATTAACGTAAACCCCGTTAGCTCGTAGATGGTCGTTTGTTGGTTAACTATCACGTAATGTGCATCCATTTATTCTTGCTCAATTCATGTCAACGTAAATGTTTGATTATTTTGTCCTACCTTATAGTTCAGCTTTTAGTTCGTCTAGGCTTTTAAAATAAATCTAAGGACAAGCCATGCGTGGGAGTCATGCCTTGTTGCCTCAAATGTTTGGTTGCAACAAGGAAGAGAAACTAAAATTGAATTCTTTGGTTGCTTATTTTAAAATCCGCCCAGGTTTTTTTTCGTTCTGACCCCTACAAGCCCCAACCCAAACGAACAAACGGTCAATGTTCAGATCACCACGCATTTTGTGGAAACGTTCAGCTCTGCAGGCCGTCCCAATGTTTTGCTAGCCATGAACAAAGAGTCCATGGGATTTGACATGCGAAAAACGTTACTAGTCACTAGCTAGCTATAGCTAACTAACTAGCTAGCTAGCTAACTAACTAACTAGCTAACTAACTAACTAGCTAACTAATTAGCTAGCTAACGAACTAGCTAACTAACTAGCTAGCTAACTAACTAACTAGCTAGCTAACTAACTAACTAACATTTTCTAACTAACTAACTAGCTAGCTAACTAACTAACTAGCCAGCTTGCTAGCTAACTAACTAGCTGACTAACTAACTAACTAACTAGCTAGCTAGCTAACTAACTAGCTAGCTAACTGACTAACCAGCTAGCTAACTAACTAACTAGCTAGCTAACGAACTAACTAGCTAGCTAACTAACTAACTAGCTAGCTAACCAACTAACTAGCTAGCTAGCTAACCAACTAACTAGCTAGCTAACTAACTAACCAGCTAGCTAACTAACTAACTAGCTAGCTAACCAACTAACTAGCTAGCTAGCTAACGAACTAACTAGCTAGCTAACTAACTAACTAGCTAGCTAGTTAGCTTGACAGTGTCATCAAAACAACGTTATTGGTGAATCTTTCTCTCTATGAATGGTGGACACTTATCCTGTAACTTTTATTTATTTATTTTTTTTACTCTTGCACTTTCCACTTAGTAAGAAAAGATACTCAAACTCGACGCATAAAACGGATAAAACACTGGTATTTAATATTTCAGAGCATTTCGATGGCTGGCTCCATTTTCAAAGGTTAAAAAAACGCAATAAACTCGAAAAACCAACAGTCGGTGAACTGGTTGTTGGGTTTATGGGTTTGTTGTGGTTTTTTAACCTTTGAAAATGGAGACAACCTTTGAATTGCACCGAAATATTAGGTACGACTATTTTATCCGTTTTATACGTAGAGCTTGAGTGGTTTTTTTTTTTACAATACAAAACGCATTTTTTAACCATTCATCCTTCCACTTACATTTTTCACAGTTTGAAAGATTTTGGCCGGATTGGGCTTTATCCCCAACATGATAAAAAAATGCTTTAATTGCTTAAAGTTAACAGACACATGTCTGTTAGTGAGGCCGCCTTCTTGTCATTAACGATCAATCTTTTAACAATCGGATGTCTGCAATCGGATGATGTACTGTTACTTGGCGGCGACACACACTAGGGTGTATCTAGATAGACCAAAGATTCACAGCAAGACAATACAAGGACAAAACACCGCAACAAGTAAACAATAAACCTGCGAAAAGTTGACACATTGTTGCCTCGACTAACAATAATTGGCTGTGCGCGGTACCGATTGTTTACATACATGTCTTAAATGATTGCGGTGGGGTGCGCAAGTTTGTTCTTTCACCGTAGCAATGAAGAAGGGCGAGCAGGTTCATTCTTAGCGCGGTAGCGATGAAAAAGGGCGAACGGCCGGCAGTGTAAAGGATACTGTCGGTTACGTAGTAACAATCTGTAAGTTTCAATTGATCGTATGGTTGTACAGGCCGCATTGGCTCATTAAAATTTCACTTCACTTCACAATCTAAACAAACGAAATGTCTTGCACAAGTTTCTGAGGAAAAAGGTGAGGGCAAAGCTAGAGAATCAAGAATTTACAGTGTCGAGGGTCACTGTTGTATAATAAAGTCCATTTGAGCAATATCGTTACCTGAAATAACAATGGCTGAACAATGGTTTAAAGACTGTTGAACATATTGCCCTCGTTTTTCGTATAATGCCCGCAAAACAGGGACAATATGTTCAACAATTGTTTACCCATAGTTGGCTACAAAGGATGGCATAACTCTGCATTGTTTTGTTGGCATTATGCCTCCATTTGTTGAACGTATCGTTCGAATTGGCGCTCGTGCTTGTGTATTGCTAGACGATCTTCCCCTTCAGCAGCATGAGCGAATGAAGCGGTGCTCGTGTTTCTCTATTGTAGGACGAACGGCCTTTATAATGGATATGGACCGAAAACGCCCTCGGTTTTCGGTCATTTTCGTTTAATTGCTGAACGCCAAAAAGGTGAGAGCCGACACAAAAGAAATGGAGTCGACAATTGCTTGAGTTGAGCAAAGTCATATTTGTATGTTGTAAGCCAAGCGCCGTGTAATGGTCTTAGATTTAGTAGTTAAGTAGTTTTGTAGCAGGACGGTTGGCTACGGGCTATGGCTCCAATTAATTTTTAGTAATAAATTTATTATTTCATTGGCTGAAGAAAAAGTATTGTTAGTCCAGATGAGATAGTCGGTCAATAGATATCACGTTCGACCAGACGTATAGGTTATTACTCAAGAGTACTGAGATTAACAATGTCGAGGCCCAGCGGTGGCCGAACCATTGTTGAGCTTAGTTCGAAGAAAGTGGGTAATAACCTATTTATCACCCAGTCTCGTAACAATTGAAAAGCGCATGAACATCGTCTTGGTTCGCTGAAGGGAAAAATCGACATTAGGATTCATTTTTTGTGCAAACATTGTTGCACACACAGTCGCATTGTCAAGCTTTTTGTGCAAAAGAACGTCAGCACTATTCGTTCTTTGTTGTGCAAGGGCTGGCCCTTAGTCGAGCTCAGTATTCCAGGTCAGGGTTGTAAATCCCAGTAATCCAGGCCTGGGATGAAGGTATCGAGCTTGTTGTATTGTTACAAGCATTGTTGCATAGTACTGAGATCGTCGAAACTGGGTGATAAGTACTGAGAAGTTTCATCACTTTTTGCAAATAAGATAGAGTAACAGCCAGTTTCGTGCACAAATAAAACCACGCTACGTTTCGGGAGGACAACCTTCCGTCTTCAGGTAAAAATAAACACTAAAACATTTTTAAAAAATTCATGGCAGTATCTGCCGAGTCACCAAGTCTATAAAAACAAACCATTCAGGCATGGTCAAGGCCTAAAACATTTAAATTATTAAAAATATTAAAAATATAAAACATACCAAATGAGACCAAATGATACACCATGTTATTAGATGGGCGCCCGGAAGTAGAGTGGTAAAAGGAGGCAGTGATGTCACGTGGTTCAGAATGCTTTGGCCTGGTCCAAATTAAATAGGGTGGTTAGTCTGACGGCTTTTTCTTGAACTTGTTGAATTTGTTAAGGTGTAGGTTGTTGATGACTGGAAAATATTCTTTTAAAGATTTGCTTTCTGGAATTAAATGATTGTAAACAGGAGGTACATGAGTAAGGATAATAAGTTATTCAAGGTTTATTCTTGCCCTGGTGTTTTTTTCGGTGAAAAGTATT
>JAHWFP010168011.1:64663-101473 GCA_023313725.1 Lithobius niger | reverse complement strand
GATAAGCTAAGATGCCAGTTGTAGGTCGGAGATGGAAACGAGGGCTTAGTAAAACAGATCATGCGAAAATGAACATAAATTTAGCTAAGTGGAGTGGTTTTAACACTTTAATCATTTCAGTGAAATTGTGAAAACTTACTTGACCTTTATGAACTTTTGATAAAATGGCCGAAGCATTAAGCACGAAATATTAAGGTTTTATTGTGTACAAATGTATAGGCATACGAAGGTTGCATAACCCCAAATTATTTGCATGAGTGTATTGTCAGCGCTGCTATGGCTTAATTCATTACATATTTAGAATAATGCATAATTATCTATGTAATTTGAATTCAGATGAACACAGTAAAGCATAGTTACAGGTATCGCTAACTAGCCGGCCAGGGAACTAGTATGGGAACCATTTACCTGAGCTTCGACGTGTCGTGCCGTATACAATTTCAACGGATTTTACTACTCTTTTGCTGACTGTTTTACTAATTTGAGTAAAGTTGGGCTGAGTGCTTTTAGTGAAGCTTAAACCTATTGTACAATTTTCCTTACCTAGTACCTTGTGGTCTTCTTGAGTACCATGCCTCTGGTGTGGCTTGCTCTTTGGTGACTCATGATTTATTCTCTCTACATATAATTTTAATTATTTGGAGTTTTCCTAGATGAAAGTTCTATGAAAGTGACTTGTTTTTGTAATAGTTCACCTACTGCAACTCAATTTGCTTTGTAGTTTTGCCTTGGATTGAATAGTTAGGTTGCTGATCTGAGTTTTTGAACCATCGCCCGGCTCACTACTGGCTTTCGTTTATATTTTAGTGCTTGCTTGATTCTCTCCTCGGAAATTTTGGCCTGAGGCTTGATTTGGCAGGGATGTGGAAGAAAAGGGGTGACTTATTGTGTGCGCAGCGTATCTTGAGTCCTGGAAGTATTTTACGAGCGACTAGGTCTTCCTGGATGGGGCGGCTTTAATCGACGGCCGCCATTGTTTTTGTAACCATCTTGGATATCAACAAGGCACTCTGCTGCCAGAAACGTACAATCGAGTATCTGTTTTCGTTCTGCGGCGAACTCAAGATAGGCCGCGCACACTTTTAGCATTGGTTTGATTTCTCTTCTCCTTAGTTGTTTGAGTTCAGGCGCACGTCATTGGAAAGTGGCTTGGCACACGGTACAAAACTTTATCTTGAAGCTAATTTTGGCAGAGAAATCCTCTTTAAAGTAGTACGCTAATTTTTTTTTTCAGAAATGTCCTATGGCTATAGTTTGGTAAGGGTTTGGGGGGGGGGTGGAATTGAGGCTTAATGGCGCGTCGACAAGGGTTTGTTTGCCGTCCACCCGATAGAGCTGTTACCTTACTGTGATTTAGAGCACAACAGGAAACGCATCTTTTTCTTCGACCACGACCTACACCCACTACTGTTTAGACTGAAATTGGGTATTTTTCTGTTACCTGGTAAGTTCTATGCATCTGAATATCACATTCATGTATCACCTTTTTTACTGAAGATTGTGGCCGGGTTGGAGCCTGCTTGACCCATTTAAAAAGGCGAAACCACCCGCCGGAGGGAAAGAAATGACACAAAAACCAAACTTTCAGGATGCATTGGCTGGCTGCCTAGTACTCTTGTGCAGCCATTCACACACACAAACACCCACCCACAGTAGCAAGTTCACAAGCAAGAAGCCTTTGGAACAGAGGGGCGGTGTAATTACATTCCACAATGTAGCAAGGCAGGCGCTTCTACTTGATATTGAACGCATACACTTCTCATCGAGTACATATTTCAGCCCTGGCGGGCGGGGAACGGAGGAGTAAAGGAGGGAGAGGGAGCGGAAGGTGTAGGCCTTGCCGAGAGAGGGGGAGGACGTGGTTGCTTGCTTGCTTGCTTGCCTAACCCCAGCGGAGGTCGGCCTTTGCGTGGGCGGAGCACAGGGATTTGTTTAGCTTGAGGCGAAGTGTTTCGCATTTCGGCGAATTCTATGAATTCCCAATAGACGATGGCATTGCAACGCTGAGGCAAGGGGGATCATGAATAAAGCAATGGAGGCCGAACCTGTGCAAAAGCAAATATATGCACATTAAAAAAAAAGAAGAAGAAATAGAAAGAGGGAATGAATGAGAGTGAGAGAAAACCCAAACCGTAATTGTAACTCAAGTGGCACTCTCACTCCTCACGCTCCCTTAAACCCCCCACCCACCTCACACCCCAGCTCACACCCCATTCAAAAGGAAGAGACATGTTGCTAGTACAACCAGTCCTCAACGGAACGATGAAGAGAACAACCCACTCAAGTAACGGCGACGCAACGACAGAACGAGACGAGAGCCGCTGGATTACGTGTCTTTTGCCGCGTTGACGTCACTGAAGGACGTTGGAAACCGTAATTGGAGAGCACCGAAAATTGGACCATCGAGAAAAAGAGGGACACGTCTCAATTCATCCAGACTACACAACCTATGACGGGAAAGGATGATGTTGGAAACTCGTCAATTACTGACCGAGGGTTAGCTGTACGAATCAGAGTTTCTAAAAACTGTTAGGTCGTAGCAGCTCACGGTAGTAGGACTTTCGATAATCGAACAGCCACCAGAAAAAGTAGAAATCTCTCCCAGAGAAGTTCAGCAGCCGCAGCAATCTTTAAGATCGCAATTTAATTTTCGACCGCTTCAACTCGTGGGTCTTCTTCACAACACCAGGAGCTGATAAATGCGTACACGTCCGTAGTCCTTGCTGATGAGATGTAGATTTGGGGTTTGTTTAACATCTCTGGAATGCGTGGCGCAGTGGCAACCCAGCACCTTGGACCACTGCACTGTGACTGAGGTTGGTGCTAATGATCTAGCTGTCGACGCACCATTAAGCCTCAATCCCCTCGCTGTATTCATATTTCATCCCTTGTCACAAGGTCGTGTGGAAGAGAAGGTGTTGGTTTCGTTTCTCAGCTTCACCATCACCAGAATCTTATCTTACCAACGAAAGGCTAAAAAGGGTTAATTTACGGCTAACTCATTCATTAGCGTTCAGTCAGGACCCGAGACAGGCGACTTCTACCACGGTCGATCTTAGCTTGAAGAAGCCGTCTCCTTTTCTGCTACACATTTGTTCAACCCTAGCACACGGAGTAACCACACGCCTGGATTAGTCGTAGCACAGGCGGTACTTTTTCACACCTATATATCTATAGAGCAATGACAATAACGTAATATTATTATTATGCACTTGTACACTTACTACACACTTATTATTATTCTGGAGCCAGTAATTGGGCTTGCTGCAAGGGGCACTGGATAAACATGGAGGGGGGAAAAGGAGGGCGTCGTACTGAATCCATTGCTGTTAAAGCGGATTTCTTAGGCCTAAAACGCCCGATCTTTTTCGATTTATTGTCAGTTGTTGAAATTTTTAGCAAGTGGAATCTTTTCTTTTCCGATTGCAACCTCGCAACATAAAGGATTGCCAAAAAAATACAACGTTACGTTAGGCCTAAAAAAATCTGCTCTCAAAGCACTGGCTCGACTCGAAATGCCGTTACTCTTATCTCCATTTTAATCTAGTGCCCCTTGTAACTATCTCTATCAGATGCTAGCCAATATAGCGTTGTTGTTGGTGCTCTATTGGGCTAAAACCGATACGCCGTATATTTAATGTGGGTCATCCCAGACAGTAGTTGCGAGCAATCGTTCCAGAATTGGCCGCACGCGGTCGCTACCCAAGAGGAGAGATGTGGAACAAGAGATAATATTATCATGGACACTCCGTCCGACCCTACGGCCTCTCCGTTATGCAGCTCCTGACAACACTTGTTAAAATGAGAGGCGCATCAGCACCTTTTGCTAAGAAAAATGGCAGTTTAGGAAAAGGTGCTGGGTCTTCAATAAGCCAGAGATGTACAGCTGGATGAAGACGCATATCGAATCTGACGCCCAGTGCTCGCAGGGTGTGCCCGAGGAACAGCATGCCCTCCTATCCTAGTGTTATTGCACCCAGCATCTCTATTTCGTACTGATACTGCAAAGATTCCCAACGTGCAGTTCTTGGTTTGGTTATATGCCAATAGCGCGGTGAAATCTGCTGGTGTGCAGTTTAAGAAAATATATGGCAATATCCGTTTTCACTTTTGGACAGCTAGTACATTTTACCAAATTCAGTTTTTAAAATAGCATATCACCGGGACTGTAGGTGTTTTACGTAATTGAATTTGTAAAAAGAAACAATTCACGCCCATAACGTGACCATGACAAAACTGCAAACGATGTTACGAAAATAATCCCTCTGACAATACTGTTTTGCATGTAGCCTACACGTCTTGGGAAGCTGTATTATTCGTTAGTAAATAACCTCGTGATTTAATACACAATGTTGTAATCATTTGGCGTTATTCGGATTTTGGTAGCAATAATTTACTGATTGGCAGAGTTTGGCAAGGTATATAATTATCGTTATATTCGGCTTAATTTCTGTGTGTAATCACGCAAGCAAGGGTGATAGTATCTTGCTCTCAAATACAGATATTGCAAACTTATCTTCAGAAGGCATTTGTTTTTGTATACTGTTTTAGTGTTCCGTTTCCATTGCATCAAATTATTGCTATTGATAAACGTCACTATAAGTGTTTAGAGGCTATGACTACAAACACGATGCTCTTGTACAGTAGCGGCCAAAAGGTTTTGCACATTGCGTCGCTCCAACAATACACTGCACGAACCGTAATCACGTTGGACGATGGCATGAAGTTGCAGTCATTGTTGCCAATTTCTACGGAAGAATGTGAGGTTTATTAACTTCCAACAATAAACATAATTTGTACCGTGTATCTCAGAATCGAATCTAGACACACGCTAGTGCGTCTATCGCACTACCGCATGAGGAATTTACACCAGTATACTGAAATCACGTACAAGTTGGTTTCAGTTAAAAGACACAGTCTGCTAGTGAGCCGCCATCTGATAACAATAACATTCTAACAATTACGCTCTGACAATTAAGCTCCAACAACAATAAAGCATCTACTTGGCGGCACACACTAGCGTGTGTCTAGATACGTGATTTCAGCATACTGGTGTAAATTCCTCATGCGGTAGAAATCTTTGCAAATCGTTTGAAACTGGGGACGTAAAGGTCTTGGGTCCAGTAACAAAGAAAACGTCAACACGAAACTGTGGGAACGTGTCCTTCATGGAGAAAAAGTGTCCTCAATAACGTTGATTTGTGTTACTGGTGACTAGTAACTATGAACTAGTAACTAGTCCGCAGGCTCCCATGTTAATTCTCATAGGGTATAACGACACGTCTACAGCTCATTAGGGAAAGTTGTCAGATCTAAATTTCGGCAGACAGGTATAGCGTCATATGGGAAGTGCCTTTTTCTAAAATGGGGGTTGCAGCTAGAAGCACGTGGCCCTGAAGTGGCTCGTAAATGCAAAATTATTGTTGTAACCATTGTTTGTATTGTCATTCAACAGTAGATTATAACATGCTTAAGTGTTGCACGTTTATCGTTTTAGTACTTATATTCTCAGAATGCACTGTTTTGGCAAATAGGTGGTTCCTAACAGACTGAATATCTTTATGTTTTATTGCAAAGTTTTTTTTGTTTTTTTTACGATACACGAACCCAAACTGAATTATCTGCCCCACCACGATAAAAGGGACAATTTTGCTGGAAATAAGGTTAGGAAACAAAATGGACATCGTCAGCACAGGTGGGAACGTGTTCTTTATGGAGAAAAAGTGTCCTCAATAACGTGACGCGGACATTTTATTTTATGTTGACTTACTGTTCTTGCAGTCTAGTGTAAGTGGCGCGTAATTTTAAACAGCTGAGAGTTGATTAGTTTTAGTAATCTTCGTCTGCCACCAGAATATAAGAACTGTATGAACATTTACCATTCCGTGAGTTTGTAGTATGTGTTCATGATTGAATGATTAACGTTAACCTCAGGACAGCCAAATGAAGGGGGATGCGCTGATTGAGTGAGCGAAGCGAACGAAAATCAGCGTTTGTTAGCCAGTGCGCTGAACATTGGATTCAATTGACTTAATCATGCGAAACATGGGCATACAATACGCCAAACCATGTCCATTTGGGTGGTGTAACGGCTAATTAGGCAATAGCAAACGTAAGAATTAGGCAATAGCAAACGTAAGACAAAAAAGGTAGAGGTGACTACTAGACAGTGGAATTTTTTGTATTCACAGGCCTATGAAAGTTGTGATATCCACCCAAAACCAAAACTGGTATAAGAGCAGCCGCCAAGTTTCCAAAAAGGGTTGGCCTTTCAAAGTAGTGATATCATTCAGTCAGGGAAAGGCCGCCAAGGTTAATCCTATTAGCCAAGTTAATCGCACCTACTAGTAGTTCGAAAGTTAAATGAAAACTAGAAGATTGCTGCTAGCGGTAGCAATCTTCAAGTTTTCATTTAACGTCCAAAGTATTATTCCGTGCGATTAACTTGGCTAATAGGATTAACCTTGGCGGCCTTTCCCTGACTGAATGATATCTCTACTTTGAAAGGCCAACCCTTTTTGGAAACTTGGCGGCTGCTCTTATACCAGTTTTGGTTTTGGGTCGATAGAGTTAGCTGCAAAAGAAACAACGCAAACAAAACCTATAAATTGTAAACGGTAGCAGGCTGCAATGCCGTTACTCACTGCAGTGATTTGCAGCTAAAAGGACGATTGGAAAGAATAGTTAACACTTCGTTAATAGTTAGTGCTTACACCACGGACAAAGGTGTAAGCAGATTTTCAAAAAGTTGGGGCATACTTGAAAAATAAAAAGAACAAAATTTTCGCTTAAGTTTTTTTTTTTTAGAGATTCTTTGCCAGATGACGGACCTTCCTAGCAGGGTGTTGCCCGACGAAAATTGTTTCCGTAACTGGACTTGGTGCCCTTTGTGTAAAAACCGATGATAATTTAGCACTCCCCTGGAACACAATTAGCTACTTTTCCTTATGCGCCCCCCCCCCGGAAGAATTAGCTTGACACGCGACGATATGACGAGGACAGTGGAGGGCCGCTCTGTGGTCGTATTTGCCCAAACTTGCAGTTTCGCAAATTGTTAACCGATTTTGATGTTTCCATACACCATGTTAATCGTCTTGGCGAGAACATTTCACTGGCAAAAGAGCCAAAATAATACGTTAAAGCACTGAAGAAAAATATTGGATGCGGATAATTTTTCTTAACACAGTTGGTGTCGCGGACACGGGCAGAAACAGGGCTATGGCTAGAAATTTGTCGTGGAGGTTGGGGACGCAAACTGGCAATTTTAAGCCCCCACCGCAATTACACTCCACCATGCTATTTTACTCCCCAATCGCAATTTAACCTCCACGCAATTTCGCCCCCAACTTAACGAAGGAATACAGTCCAACTCTTAAACAAAAGCGAAAAGAATAAAATATATTAAAAAATAAAATGTTTCACGCCCCTTTTTTTAAGTGTTTGTTCTCCCCCCCCCCCCCTCCCTTACCCCCCTTCGCTCTCCGCCGGCTATGGCCATGGACAGAAAGTCTGCTGGAAGTGCCCTTGTTTAGAAATAGGTATTCAAGGACAGTAGTCTACATAAAAGGTCAATTTATGGCAAAATAGACCTGTCATAACACAACTGTCTTACTTACATAGTAAATTAGAATAGTTTAATTGAGCAACGAGTTACGAAAGGTCTTCAAGAGTCGACTACATCTGCATAGAGCTTCATTTGCATACAATTTTGTTTTGTTTTGTTTACATTATAAGTAAAGGTGTGCTCTCATGAATTCAAACTGGTATTTTTTAAACATGTCTGCTTTTTGGTATATCCTATTTCTTTAGGTAGTTTTTTTTTTTATGTTTAGTCAAAACTTACCTTGGTGAATGATGTAAACGACTTTATTTCCTTTTAAAAATTATTATCTGTACTAAAACTAGTTGCTCAAAATTAAAACAACTAGCTCTCTCTGTATTATGGCCATTATTTCAAACCAAAACAAAACTTTTGCAAATTTTACATAAGTCTAACGGAGTGCAACGAAGCAACATGCATGAAATTTTGTACACAATCGAATCAGCCGTGGGAACCCGACGAAAGACCCCCAAAAGGCCCCTAGCGCCCCTCCTCCTCTGCCTTCTTCCTGAGGCTTGACCAACAAATTCTTCCAAATAGAGCCTACTGCATGAAATTTGCTACACAAGTCATTCTTATCAGTACAAATCGAACCAGCCATGGAACTCCCCATGAAATACCCCAATGGACCCCAGCGCCACCCCCTCCCCCCTCAGCATCGTCTTTACCCCCTCCCTGAGGCTTGGCAAACAAATTCTTGCAGATGATGGTAAAAGCGTAAAATTTTCTATACAAGTCATTATTAGGAGTACAAATTGAACCAGCTACAGCACACCCGTGAAATACACTCCCACCTCCCTCCCCCGGTCCCCAGGCCCCACCCTCTTCCCCCTCCCCTTACTTGACCATCAAATACTTGCTGATCGAGCTAAAAGTGTGAAATTTGGTACACAAGTCGTTCTTTATAGCAGTACAAATCGAACCAATCATGGAACTCCCAATGAAATACCCACAAGGGCTCTCAGAGACCCCCTCCCCCCCCAAGCACCCCCTGTACCCCCTCCCTGAGGCTTGGCCAAGAAATTCTTGCAGATCGAGCTATTGGGATGAAATTTTGTACACAAATCATTCTTAACAGAACAAATTGAACCGTCCATGGAACGCCCATGAGACACCCCACAAGGGGACCCAGCACCCCTTCCCTCTGCCTTTTCCCTGAGACTTGATCAACAAATTCTTGCAAATTGAGCTGAAAGCAAGGAATTTAGTGTACAGAAGCCATTGTTAGCCGTTCATAGAACTCCCAAGGCCCGCCCAGTACCTCCCTCCCCCCATTCCCTCCCCCCATTCGTGGCCCCTCCCTGATGCTTGACCAACAAATTCTTGCCAATCGAGGAAAAGACGGAAATTTGGTACACAAGTCATTCTTAGCATTACAAATCGAACCAGCCTTGCAACCTCCTAGAGGCTTCATATTTCAATCTGCTCCGCATGTAATATGCCCAAAGCCTGTTTCCTAATTACAGCACACGACGAAATTTGGCTGCGAAAAGCCATTCTAACCGAGCGAAGTGAAGTGAAGCCTGACGAGGAACACTGCTTTGAGTGAAGTGATAGATTAATTCATAGAAAATAACAATTCCTCCATAAGTAAACTATGACACTTAAGCCCAACACGTGCCAAACAAATATTTGTTTAAATTTCAGCATAAAATATTTTATCTATAGTTTTTCGGCAAATATTGTAACGGAAGGTATTTGTGCTAACGTTAATATGCTGGGTGTTTATCCCTCCCTAATTATTTTAAAGCTACTCACTGCACTGACGTTACCTTTTTACTTTAGGAAACCATTTTACCACTTTCAGTCTATCTAGACTGCAACCGTTTTTTTTTTCCGTGAGTATTTATATTTTATGTAGATCCTAATGCTCACCTTCAAACAGAACCTCATGAAGATTAAAAATACGATAAAACTATCAGAATAGCGCTCGGAAAAGCTAAAAATAGGTTCGGTCTAAAAGATGCAGTGTTATTTTTGTTATCTAGTATTTCCAAAAGAATTGCGAAGCCTTAGCTTACATTACTAATCGTATTAAATAGAAACTACTGCATAAACAAGCTAAATTTTGGAATCCCGTTAATGTTACGACATTCTTTCCTAAATCATTCTAGACTACCGTAGTTTACTTGAAAAATGCTTGCCAGGCAACAATGCAGGCTCGAGCCAGCAATTAGCCAGCGCACACTCACGCCCCATGCGGCCTATTGTTGGAGATCTTTCGGTTGCAAAACCTTTTGGCCGCGACTGTACATGATAATCGGTGCCTGTACTCGAACCTCCTATTGGAAGGCCCTGGTTGTCGTGTTGACATCATTTCATGCAAGTCTTGTAGCATCAGCTTTAACTAACAGCTAGGTTCTTTCAACTTGCACCATTACCTGTGACGTAGCATGCGTGTTTAACAGTTTATCGAGGATGACGAAGGACAAGCAACGCACCCCTGGACCATCGACAGTGATTGGGAAGGACTTAGCAAATTGTTCATTCTATCATGTGTATAGCCATAGATTAGAAAGTTAACCAGATATACCGTCTCAGTTCTTCCTATCCTACGCGGAGCTCTGGCGGTAGTTGCGGCTACTAACACCTCCGCTAATGCTTTTGCCTTCGACGCAGCAGAAGGCAAAGCATTAGCCGAGGTATTAGTAGCCGCAACTACCGCCAGAGCTCCGCGTAGGATAGGAAGAACTGAGACGGTATATCTAGTTAACTTTCTAATCTATGGTATAGCCGTGTGCATGTTATGTGGTTTCACTTCTGAAAACTGGGGAGGATTTGCATTTTGAAGTGTTCCCTGATTCAGTCCTCAACATGTAAAGTTCATACTTTGTGGTGGAGTACACAAGTAATGTACTTTACTCGATTGCATACAGACAGTGTGGCCATTTTTCTCCTACAAGAAATTATTTTCCAATTCTTTGTTTAGAACAGAACGGTAGTAGTGAGCAGATGTAGTAGTGAAGCTTTCCCACACTATAGTCACTGGTGCAGTCTGCATAGAACGAGCTTGGGATATCGTGCTATCTAATGTCCAAATTCTTAATCCCATGGTTCTGATCCATGAACACTCTCCAATACTTGAGCGTATTTTGGGTCTGCTCTTATGCAAGACAATTCGAAATAGAAATGGATGTAATGACAAACCTAAAAGGTAAATCTGAAGGAGTAAACATCGCTGCAGTGCAAAATGTGAGTGCACGTGTTCCCCTACCTTCTGGTGTTCAGTTCGGTTGTAGCGACGCGCCCCTGAACCATCTTCCACCAAGGGAAGGCAGCTTAGTTAGAACCCTTGCATTGCAAAGTGTTGTTCTGTGTTGGCGAAAAAGAGCCACTAACCAGTGGTAGTAGTGATATTAGTGATCTAGGCACACGCTAGTGTGTCGCTCCAAGATAGGCAACAAACATCACAACAACCATCACATTAATTCAATTGTCGGGATTTTAACCATTGTAGCGCGACGCCATAGCGGCAGTGTCTTATATCCTGAAGCATAGTTGGGCACATTTCAGGTACTTGGGGGAAAATAGTAATGCGGTACAAATGCTTAAATTGTGTTGAAATCGAGAGCAATGACCCACCTGACAAAAATTAATTCGTGTAGGAATGCCAGTTAAGCGGCTTTCAATGCGAAATCTGGCCCTCAATAACATTGAAAATGTGTTACTATACTGGCTAGCTAGTCCGCTCATCCCCATGTTAAATCCCATAGGGTGATTATTTATCGATACCGAGATAACGGGAAGGCTTCCAACTATGAAACTGGTCGAATGGGTGCAGTACAACGCGAACTGCGTACCTTTTATGGTTTGGTGCCTGGGGGCGTAACGGGGACGGCGTGGGAAGGCGCGTAAGTACAAAAATATTGTTATAATCATGTTAGTATTGTCGGCATCGTCTCTCTTTGACGGCCAAAGTTCGGACAATGAGAACGTGTATACTGACGTGCATGCCTAGACACACACTAGTGTATCACGATAAATCTAAACAGCGTTGCAAAGAAATTGTATTCACGTCCAATTCACGAAAAATAAACCAACTGTAAAAACATCTTCTTACATTATAAACCAAAGTCTCATAGCAGAAATGAAGCAACCGCAACGACCCTCGGAAGAGAACAATGAAAACGTGCGAGTGTGTCAATTCTTTAGCATGAAGTTGAAACTGGGACGTTGTTGCCCTGAAAAGAAGTTGAAATTGGCACATTGTTGCCTCGACTAACAATTTGCTCTAACAATTATCCTTCTAACGAAACACCGTGGTAATCTCAAAGGCAAGTATTACATGACGTCATGCACACTTCTTTTTCCCACGGTACACATCGCTTAAGCCACAGCGAAAGACTGGAAGTGGGGGGGGGGAGGGGAAGTTATCTGTTACCATTAAGCATACGATTACGCATTAACTGAACCTAGAAGAGAACAAACAAACAAGCACGGGATCCGGGAGCCGGGTACGTGTTCAACTACGTATACCAAAAAGGAGAAAGGGAAGGAAACCAAAGAGGAGAGGGAGAGGACGGGATAAAAGGAGGAGGGCAGAGGGGAGGGAGAGGATTGGCGGAAAGGGGGAGTGTTGCACAAACAAAAATCGACTGTTGCAGTGAACGATCAGGCAGCACCGAGCAAATACTGGGAAACAACCACGGGAAGCCGGATACGATGCTAATAAACAAAGCCAAAAACTGGTAAAGAGGCCACCACTGACGGTGCTAGAACCCTAACACTCAGGTCACCAACAGAAAATAAAACAATACAAAATAACTTGCAGGCGAAACTTGAAATCAAGTTAATAAAATGAGCTTTTATTTTTTATTTTATTTGTTGCAAATTCATCATAAATTATGTCTAAAGTAATTTAAGTTTTTATGGGGCGCATTTTCCAAAATATTGCACTGAATTGAAGATTACGTTATGCTTCGGTTGAATTAACAGAATAAAAGTGCCTAACACGGCAGCCTTAAAAAAAAGTCTTTGGCCCAATCTTTTTCCAGATGTGCCCTCTGTCGGCCCCCAAAACAATTTATTCCTGACGCCGTCACTGGAGGCCACCAAGTTGAGAGTGGTTCGGCCCTTCAAAGGAGTGATAGCAACACACCAAATCTAACTAAATAAAACTAATTACAACAAAATTAAAACCAAACCAAAAACCTATAAAGAGGTGACTAAGTTGAGAATGGTTCGGCTACAGACAAAAGGTAGTAGCAAATTGTTGAAAACCAATTCTTAATGACGTGGCACTTTATTACATATCTGCACGGTAGTGAAGTTGAGTCAATACACAATTTAAAAAAAAAAGGAGAGATATCATATCAAAAACCAAAACTGGTAAAAGGGGCCGCCAAGTTCCGAATGGTTCAGCCCTTCAAAGGAGTGATATCAACACACCAAAACATTCGCCAACTTAATCGCACCGAATAATACTTTGGACTTTAAACGAAAACTTGAACATTGCTACCGAAAGTAGCAATGTTCTAGTTTTCATTTAACCGTCGAACTATTAGTCAGTGCGATTAACTTGGCGAATGTTTTGGTGTGTTGATATCACTCCTTTGAAGGGATCACGCTTTAAAATACGGTTAATACGGTTTCTATTATAGTGTTAGGCCCACACTTAGTTCAGCGAAGCTGATTATTTCTTATGCTAGACCATTCTCCCAAATAACCTTCTCCACTGTATCAGGGTAGTACCAATGGAAGATTACTTATTGTTAAGTTTGGACTGAGTGGTTAACACTCGTTAAACCCTTTGAAACCCTTTGAAATGAGATATTGTCGCCGAGTGCTAGCGGTTATGACAGTTTGGATTATATAACGTCAATCCAAACTGTACAATCCCGAGGTGAGCTGTTGCTAAACGTTCATCGTTTTGGACGTTTAATTAGAAAAAGTCTGGGTTAGACCACATTTGCCCACATAGTGCTAAACCCGAGAAAATCTCGGGCCAAACACAAGCACAGGTTGAAGTATTAAAAACAGAGTCCTTACTACGCGCGAGATGGCCAACAATACTAGGTTCCCTTAACAAGCCGACTCTAGAGACGGCCGTGCCCGAGTTGGTAGAGGCGTGTGCCTCACGTTTAACAGCTCCTTCAGGTTGCTAGTTCGAGCCCCGTCCAGGTTACCCCTACTTTTTTGGAGATATAAAAAAAAAGCAGCTCTCAAAGGGTTAAACAGCAAATACCGTAAATCGCCTATAAACAGCCCTGGCAAAGCTACGGCCCACTCCCCTGAAATGCTTTAAGGCCAGAAATCGTGAAATTACCTAGTTACAGTCCCCCCCCCCCCCCCTTTCTGGTTGTAACTAGGTTATTTCACGATTTCTGATCTTAAAGCATTTTAGATAGTACTTTTTCTGCTAGAAATTGACTAAAAACCTTCGTACGTTCAAGGAAATCAATGTTTTATCCCCTTAAATCGTGTTTTTTTCTGCACCAAAATGAACTAGAAACTTCATACATAAAGCAAACTAAATAAACTGGCAAATTAATAAACTAAAAATCCAGAACAAGTGAGAATAAAGACAATGCATTAATACTATACAGCCCGAATACAGATCCGTATGTTTCAGGATGGAGTTAGGCCGAAACACCCTTCCTGGACAGAATTAATATTCGAAAATGAATTATAACGTTGTTACGGCCCATCTACCCCCCACCCCCTCCGGTTTCTTTTTTTTTCGAATTAATTTTAACAGCTCATGGGCGTTTAATAGGCGATTTACGATTAGTAAACATACAATCATATTTCTGCTGTCTTTTGGAATTAAATGTAAGACTGCCTGAACGGAAATTTAAACCTCAAACTTTAAATATCGCCTGCCCAGAAAGTTTGACATTTGAGTCCAAAAGTCACCGCAAATGGGTATGCATCTGCATTTATACTCCATTAACCGAGCCTAGCTGAATTTCCATATACTCTAAATGTATTACAGAAACCATTTAGAGCGGGCGAGCAATAATTCCATCCGATCTATAATAACCCTATTGAACACGGTTCAGGAATCCGTCTATTGATTTCTGTGAGTACCACCCCACCATTCCAAAGGACCACAGCCCAGACTACCGGGACCACTTCCGTCTCCGGCCGAAATCCCGCCTGGTAGCAGACTGTAGCACCGCCAACGTGCTAAGGGGATATATAACGCTTTGCTGTGCGTGCCGTGGGGGACTATCATGGCGAGCTTGCTTGGTGTGAAGTATCTATCCACCTTGTCTCTGCGCACAGTCACCCCTCTCTTCCACACCCCGACAAACCATTCACCCTTCCTGGTTCATTGTGGATCAATCAGTCAATCCGGGCCCTAGAGTTCACACATGAGGCTTGTGGATTAACACATTAATTACACGGTCCGAGGGCGGGCGCGTCACAACCCTGCTTTAATCTTAGCGGAATTGCGACACTGCTCTCCAGAGGGCTACAGTGCGCGAAGAGCGAGGCTGGCAATTACGACTTTCCGGATCATTTCCCGCCTGAAATCGCCGCTCTTTCCAGCCGAAGCCCCGGCGTTACAGTCAGCAGCGCACCGCGTTCGGTTCAGGGGTGGACAAAGGACGACGAATGGAAGCGAGCTGCGAGCCTACAAGTGAAAACGTGCTCTGGGTTAAGTGTAATCAGAGATTAAATAAATAAATAAATAAATACGCACAAATCGCCAAGTAATAGTTAACTGGCGAACTCTATCAAATTTATCACCCGATGGGCAACATCCCGTACAATCTGCGAGAACCACGTTAAGACGTAGTTCTACCGGATTGGCCATGTAAAGGATATCGCCCAACGGCTCATAATTCTGATACAGTTCGCCCCGGGTGGTGTAACTATTCATCGCAGGGTCCCTTACTTTCGAAATGAAAAACAGAATTTTGGGGTAAACGGAAAGTTTGCCTTCATAGCTGTGTTGTTTATGTAAAAATTGTGTCGTCACGTTTGCGTAATTTTGTATTGATGGAGTGAGGTTTGCGGCCTACACCGTTTGAGAGGGATGTTTTGTGTCTTGAAGGTGGAATTTTCTTTAAAAAGAAAAGGTGTAGTAGGAGAAACGGTTTTATTTTAATTCAATTGGCTGATGTCTATTATCGTGTTGCACATCACGGAAGCTTCATCATGTAAAAATTACGTCGTTCCCCTCACAGTCACGTCTTGTGATATCCCCTCACTTTACTGTGCATGGCGTTCTTACCACTAGATTTTAGTGTGGCGATATGAATATCACGCACTGTAAAGTCTGGTGATATGGGATATATCGCTGATCGTTTTTAGCATTGTGAAAGTTACGGACAGTGCGATAAGTCGGATATACATAATGAAACACAACGACATATCTCCTAGAAACAACGTGGTTCATAAGAGTATTTGGAGGGGGTGAGGGGAACGAGGTTGCCACCTGCCCCACGTATTATTTTCGGGATATTCGAGATCTTTTAGGCGACGCAAGACTGATCAAGTGATGAAGCGACCGCCATCGAAAAGCGTTATGTAGACCATCACCACAGCCACCTACAGTCAAGGCCGGATCAGATCAAGACAAATTCGGCGCGTAAAATCAACCATTGACATAGAAGCAGGCGCGAGTTTGCTAGGTGCTGCTATCTCCACACCAAGCGGCAAAATTTCAAACTAAAAGACGAGGGTTCCAAATTCTGTCAACCGATGACGCCACTTGGCAAACCGCACCTTCTGGCGGAGCGTTGTGGAAGGCAAAGCTGATCTGGCCTTTGCTGTAGGTGGCTGTGCCATCACCAGCTCTTGACTTTGTCGAAACTGGGCACCATTCTACCTAAAGGAGCAAGTATTGTTCATCATGAAAAGATATCACCTAATTATGAGACATAAATTGGTCTAAAAAATTTGGTCTCGAAGGTCAAGGGTTCAATTCTCTCTCAGGCAGTCTGACATTCAAGTCCAAAAGACAACGGAGATAGGTTTCCATCTGTATTTATTTATCAGTAATAGACCGCGTCAGTATGGCTTAACGGTATAGGGCTTCGGCTTTTGTTCTCGCAGGTCGAGAATTCACTCCCGCAACCCTTCTCAGTAGTTTTGGGGCCAACATTTTATTCCGACTGTCCTCTTAACCGGTTTAGTTACTGACCAGTCTTTGATCACTTATCTTCAAGGGAGAGCCTGAGCATTCTCACCTGTCAGTTACTGTTGTTCCAAAAGAAAGAAGTTTTCCATTAACAAACAGACACAAAACTATTCCTATTCCCAATCTAACATCTTAATTTGCTAGCGGGGGGGGGGGGGAGCAATGAGGAGGAGCATTTGAGGATATGGACAAACACTTCTGCACCATTGTTGCAATAAAGAGCAGTTAGCGCATTGTTGCCGAACTATCATCGAACATACTTGTACAACGATATGCATTGTTAGTTACTGACGCATTGTTGTGATATAACGCGCCATTGTTGGCGGGGTTCATGGCCCGCATTAAGGAAAATTAGTAACAGGTGTACATTCAGTCTTCACGAAAAATGTAGTTTTCAAGGAATTTCAAGTAAAATTTATTCGGTGTGGTAAGGACTTCAATTCCATCACCTCTCATATGGTGCGCATACTTGAGAAAAGCAACACAAATAAAAAAAATTAAAAAAATAAAACAATTCCCCACTCAATTTAGTTCGGGTGTCTGGGCAAATACCTCTGCGCCATCTGTTGCCGCCGCCGCGGATAGTTTGGTTGCCAAAACTAAGGTCGAGTGAGGTTGCTGAGCTTGGCTGACTTGAATGTTCGGTGCTGCCGTCTGGTGGTGGATATTGGATCGGCGT
Organism: Lithobius niger; assembly: GCA_023313725.1. NCBI lineage: Eukaryota > Metazoa > Arthropoda > Chilopoda > Lithobiomorpha > Lithobiidae > Lithobius > Lithobius niger. The sequence goes on along the minus strand of JAHWFP010168011.1, from coordinate 84,103 downwards.
AATATTGCATTGTTATAATTTTTTGTATTACTCCCTCCCCAAGTGGCCGGTGGTGCAAGTGTTTTTGGTGGGCGGGTTGCATCGGATGGGAAGAGATTATTGGTGCTACGTAGTGGCAAGGAGGGGTTGGGGGTTAGCGGCCAGCTTGCGTCTGGAAGAGACTGGCGCAACGTGGGTGGGCCCATATTTTTTGTGTGTCGGAGTTACATTCTTCCTCCAGCTGTAATCTGGTGGCGAAGAGATTGTACTGTAATGTGGTGGTGAAACGTTTTGCGCATAGTGACGCTTAATTGTAATTAATTCTGCATAGTTGTTTCCCCGGCCACATATTTCTTGCCATTTCCCAAAAAGATTGCTCAGGGCTGGAAGATTTGCGACCCATGATTGTTGGGGGAGGGAGAGAGAGTGGAGGAGAGAGACGGCCAGTAGGGAAAAGAGGATCTGTGTGTGGGTTGACGCAGGACTAGAAGGGACTAGCGTAACCTAGCGGAGGCAGAATAGACAGAAATCGTGGGAGGGCACAGAGAGAAGTTACTGGCTTATTTATTAAGGCCAGTAGTTTTTGGGCTTTTGTGACCACACATTTGCTTCGGGCTTTCCACTAGTGCCTAATAACGTGCTTCGGGGAAACAATAAGAGATTTGTAACTTGGACGAGGCTTACGAAATAAGGTTTTCAAAAATTATGTTCACGTCAGTTATCTGTAATTTAGGTAGACCGGCGGCCACTGGCAGCCAGCGGTACGTAAGAGGAACAAAGGCAGAAAAGTATTATTTTTCTTTTCTTTTAAGTGACCTGTTGTATCCTGTAAGTATCCTTTTAAGTATCCTGCTTTCTTTTAAGTTTCTTTTAAGTATTCAGTATCCTGTTGACTGCGAAAAATAATGATTAACCGTAAATATACCACAGTTCAGTTTTTAAGTAACGTCGGCTAAAAGTCCTTCAAACGGAATTTAAGCAAATTTTATTCATTATCAAAATCAAAAGAGCGGCGCTTTTGCTACAATACTGCGGGGAAGGGGGGGGGGGAGATGTTTCTGCCTAAGGCGTGTGTTTTGGATACACCGCTTTACGCGTTTCGGAGCCAACAAATTACATGGGCGAAATCACTGTGTTCGCATAACGCGGTTTTCCGGAATAATAACAACCGTTTGTTTTGTGTTAATAACAATTCCTTGTGGTTTTAAGTTGGAATTTCATTAACGTTTGCGGGTTAAATAAAATTATAAACATTATTAGACCGTTGCATTAATAAAATCCATCATAACTGTGCCGAAAAGGTTGTTGGCGAAGCAAATTTTAGAAGCTTTGTCTCAAAACAACGTCATAATGCCCAGATCTCCTGTGGCACATAACGCAACGGATTGGGCAAGCTCTAAAATGTAAACAGCAGTACTTTCCTTCAAGGGGAAATCTATCTTGCGACTTCCCCACCCCACCCCACACGAAAGTTCTAACATAGCCAGAGATGCAAAAAAAAAAATAATAGCAATATTTTAGTACTGCACTGATATACTGTGTCACGTGACTCGTGGAACCAATCAAGGGCGTATTTATGCACCGATCTCGCTTTGCATTTACGCAGCTAGAAGTTAGACATAATAAGAAATTTCGACAAGGTGATGTTTATGGCTTCGTCATTGTCACGGATTATACGACTGCAGGCACTAACCCACACGATCTCAGAGATAAGGGCGCGTTTACGCAACGAAACCTTCTCTCTCGCCGAATGCTATTTGCTAGTCAACCGTTATTGATTTACTATTCGTTTTCCCGTTTCTACTAAATTAATGCGGTAATAGATAACAAATTAAATGCATTATAAATAACAACACGGTTAAAGAACAAAGTGCATCATTTATTTTAAACATTGCTACAACATTGCTGTCATTTCACGTTATTAACAAAATTGCTATTCCCGCTCAAGGAACAGCTTCTAGCAGTGATCAGACGACGGTAGATTAAATAGCTGCTCGCAGCGAGAATTCAAAATCCAACATGGCGTCCATGTCAAGGTTATCGAATCAAAGACAAACAATCGAATGCCGGTATTCAGAAATCAGTCCTACGGCTAGTAAGTAAGTAAAAATTGTTTTCTTGGTATCATAAATCGACACCGTCATGTGGCTCCCATCGTACATCGTGTCGCGAGGCACGAGGAGAAGATATGCCTATGAGTTGTTGCCATGGTTACTACGTATAGACAACTCGAATACCGCATTCTTCGGTAAAGGCGAGAACTTGAAGCAGCCAGACGATTTAATATTATCCGGTTTTCGTTTCGTAAACCCGCCCTAAGGAATTCAGGTAGCGTTGTTACGGCGGGTGATGTATGCAACGAATATTTTCTCGCTAACTAGCTTTTACTTGGTTAACGCTAAATCTGCTGGTTGCTTCTCGCCTTTACCGGAGCACGCGGCTTTCGAGTTGTCTATACTAGTAACCACCGAAACGACACGGATGCAGATCTCCTCCTCATGCCTCGCGGCAAGAAATACGAAACATACGGAATGAAAGCGTCGATTTATGACAACAAGAAAACAATTTTTACTGCAGTACAAAACGGCGGACTGATTTCTGAATGTCACTGAGCATTCGCTGGTTTGCTTTTGATTCGATAACCCCGAAATGGACGCCATGTTGGATTTTGAAATCTCGCTTCGAGCAGCTATTTATTTTGATCACTGCCAGGAGCTATTCTTTGTATTAGAGTAGCAAATTTGGAAATAGCGTGAAATAGCAACAATGTTGTAGCAATGTTTAAAATTACTGTTGCAGTTGTTCTTTATCCGTGTTGTTATTTATAATATATTTAATTTGTTATGTATTGCCATACAGTGCCATTTGTTATTTGATGGCAAAGCACTAGCATGTGGTGTGTCTAGATTTAGTGTGTGTCATTCCGATGGGATTCTGGGTTGTTGCAGGCAGATGCAGTATCAAGGCAAACATTCGCGGAAAAAATCAACAGGCTTCCCGAAGCCTGCCTTGAAAAAGGACTCAGTCATGTCGGCCGCCCAGCCCTCAAAAGTGAATATTGTCGCACCCAATGATTTAAACCTTGAAGATTTATCAAAGACCAAGACCATTTTATTTTGGTTCTCCATAACGAGTTAACCTCATCATATCAAAAGCCAAAACTGGTAAAACAATGATTGCCAGACTCTCCTAAGAGAATGCGGTAATGCGTGAATTAAAGGATTATAGGCACATAATTCAGTGCCTACGATCACAGTTAGTCGTCCGAGCGAGAGATTTGCTTCCATTTTATTGTAAAATTTAATTCAGATTATTTTTCGTAACTAATTTGCCTATCTGATTTTTTCTGCCCGATGCCCACCTGTATTATTTTGTCCAGTACTCTGCGAACGAATCCAAATTCGACCTTTATACGTACCATCGTATTAGGATAGCCCGCAACCTTGTGCGAGCTTTGGTGCTTAAATGATAAATAAGTAAATCCAGTTTACCAATCGAAAATTGGTGGAAGGACACGGAAGGGCGGTGACCCGAGGGGATTCGATAAACTTGGAATAGCACACGAGATTGGCAAATCCGAAATCACTACATTAGATTTGCAGATTTTCAGGGATTTTTTACTGGAGATTTTTACTGGATTTGCAAGCAGATAGGCAGATTTCATGTTGATTTGTACTGATTTGCTATGATTTCTAGGATTTCCAGAGATTTGCAGAATTCACTCGGATTTGCACACTTCACATAATTTGCAAATCCGAAAGCAGAGATCGTACGAGATTTCAGCCCTTGTCGGACCCCTCGAGTGAACCTCTAATACCGAGTCCGCAACGTGATAGTAGTAGTAATTAAAGATAGTAGACGAGACAAACGAGAAGGTGAGAGTTCGAAAATGGCGACTACGCCACCCAAGTTCAACAAGTGGGCGCCGTAGGAAAGGTTGTAGGTTCTCACTCTGCAGCATACGACAAAACCATTCACTGTCGAATTCTAAATACGAACAACACGAACAGAGAAACAATCGTGACGGCAATTTGTGTGTGAGGGCTGGACACAAATACTCTTTTTTTTAAATTTCAAATCGTAATAGTGTGGTAAAGTTGGTCTTCGACCTCCTAATCACTATCCCTAAAGGAAAAATTTCTAAAATAATTTTTTGAGGTGCCCACCTGGGTCTAAAGTTTAACATTATAAGTCAATGAGAAAAATCGCTAATTCGTGATTTTTGACTAGTTTAAAATATTGCTTTTTACATTATCTCATTTTGTACCCTCAAGACTGCCAAATTGAAGCCAAAATCAAAAACATTTGTTTCTTCTTCCAGAAAACAATGCGAATTATCGGCCATCAAAATAGAAAAAAAAAAGGCATTTTTGTCGATTTTATATGCTTTGAATTAAAACGAAGTTTAGGGACAAAATATTTTTTTAAATTTAATTCTGGCTTCTTTTAATGGTCTCTGAGAGTAGCAAATTAGATAATGTGGAAAGCTGTATTTTAAACTAGTAAAAAATTTTTTTTCACAATTACCGATTTTTCTCATTGACTAATAATGTTAAACTTTAGGCCCAGGTGGGCACCTCAAAAAAATTATTTTAGAAATTTTTCCTTTAGGGATAGTGATTAGGAGGTCGAAGACCAACTTTTCCACACAATTACGATTTGAAATTTAAAAAAAAAACTTTTTTGGATCCACCCTACTGGACAGCCAGCTTCCAACCATGGCCTCATACGTTCGATCATGGAACGGTGCTAAATCCACGAAAAAAAAAAAAAAAAAATGGTGGTTTACTGCAATCAAGCCCCGCAGAATTTTATAGGTCGTAATGAAATCAAAGCGGAATCTTCTAAGCTGTTACGAGATCAAGTCCTGTCCCAGCAAGGAGAGTACCACAGTCAAGGTCACGTAGACCATGGAGGCGCTTTGTACATTTTCGCTGTACAGATTCTATTAAAAGTAACAACCGTGTTGTTTCAAACGTGTAAAATTGGCAGAAATAGTGTTTTAATTGTAATTAATTTTATTTAGTACTCTTCACACTAGAGCAGCTATCACTGCGGTGTATTATCGCAAATACCAGTATGTTGTTCATGCAGTGCTCAGTGTAATGTATTTACGAGTTGGCTTATGCCACTAGCATAAATGAGACACACACACGAAGGTTCAGTGGTTGAAAAGGCAGCATTCCTAGAGGGGTGCTGCACCAATATTTATAAAATTTAGTTTCACATGTGGACACCCTGGTGGGTGTGCACACAGTTAATGGTAATTCAGACAAGGAGGTGCCACTTCCACATAAACTGTTAAAAATTTCCGTATTTTCACCGTACAACGTCCGTAAATATTTACGGAACATGTCCGTAAATATATTTTACGGAATAAAGTACCGTAATTAGACTGAACGTATTATTTCCCTGATAATTACTGTTTAGCCTGACTTCAACTCATCTTTACTTAATTAATGCTCCGTAAATTTAACCGTTGCTCAAGATAACGGGACGTCCGTTAAATTACGTTCATTTTCCTGTTAGCAGTGTTACCATTGACTGTCACCGTAAAAAAACGGAAATATTTTTTTACAGTGTAGGTAGTATTATTTGTGAATATAACGATTGGTACCAACCGTGAAGGTGGGGCCAACATACAGCATAGCTTCCCACTAACACAGAAGTATGGGGACGGCTGGTTCCGTCATACATACACATTAAATTCTTATTTACATGTTAAATCCTTTTTATTAGCAATATTATTCGACGTTAATGGTTAATGCTACTTTTTTCTTTCCTTTAACAATTTAAATTAAAACCATTAATTTCACGTGAAAACCACTAAATTAGTTTTTATTACCCATGATTTTGTACACATACACACATAGGCTACATATACACATATCTCCCCCCGCCCCGGCCCCCCCCCCCCCCATTAAAAAAAACAATACTGAATTAGTCATCATGGATCACGTTCTCTATGACATAACTATACACAATAAAATTGGCAGAAATTAATAAATAACCACAGATGCAAACTTTTTACGTTGCCTTTATATGTCACACTGCCTGAGCGGAGAATCGAACCCACGACCTTTGAAGTCAAAGGCCGAGGTCCTACCGATGTGCCGTACTGACACATACATAAATGAACCAACGAAAGAAAGAAAAAAACATTTTTTTTAATGGGTGTGTCTTCTCCAAATTGACACTCCGCTACGATGTCTGCAGATCTAGGCGCAGTGGGTTTTTATTTTTTATTTTGTGTTGATAGACAGGCAGGCCCGGGATTTGTGTTTTTACGCTTCTCAGCGCAACGTTGGTATTACGACAAGGGTGACATTAGCGCGATGGCACAACCCTCCGTCTTGTCGCTGTGGTGGCGTCAATAACCTAGGAAAGTCTGATTCTAAATTTTCGTGTTTTATTCTGGATATTTTCCCCTGGTGTTCTAATAGGAGATTGTTTATTAAAACTGGAATCAATGAAGAATTTATTCGGCCACCAATTTTAGTTCTTTCTTGAGCGCTAGCTCCAACTAGTGGCCCAAAGAGATATTATCATGCCGTTGAGTGACGTCTGACATTTTTGCATCATTTTCGCCATTATACGGTCTTCCATGACGGATAAATAAATAGACATAAATCGCTGGAAATAATATTAAGCAAAATTGAAAATAAGCCAACAGCGAAAATCATACACTAGAAATAACGTAGTTCAGTAAGCTACCTTTATGCACTTACGTTTCGTCGGAGTGGCATGACCCGGATTCGAACCGGCTACCCAGTTCGCCCCCAGATCACTTGCATAGCGCCTTAATCGCTATGGCCACATCCTCCACTGGCATAAAGATAAAGGTGGCTTACTTAACTACGTTATATCTAGTGTATGATTTTCGCTGTTGGCTTATTTTCAATTTTCCTTAATATTATTTCCAGCGATTTATATCTATTTATTTCTCCTTTATTGAGCCTTGTGAGTGTATGATTTGTCTTCCCTATCCATTTTTATGGCCGAGTGAATTTCGGTCGAATGGAGCCCTGGTCACGGTTGTGACCTTAATAACGGGTTCAGTGAGTTATCTTCATGCCAGTGGAGGATGTGGCCATAGCGATTAAGGCGCTATGCAAGTGATCTGGGGGCGAACTGGGTAGCCGGTTCGAATCCGGGTCATGCCACTCCGACAAAACGTAAGTGCATAAAGGTGGCTTACTGAACTACGTTATTTCTAGCGTATGATTTCGCTGTTGGCTTATTTTCAATTTTCCATGACGGAAAACTGCTGGCCATGCTCCGCCAAACAATGCCTGTTTTTAACTTCACGTGAAAATTATATTCGCTACCCTTCGAAATCACTTCTGCAACCCAGTCGTGTTTTGAGATTGGCCTTTTAGCGTAGGTAATATCCCGAGTGCAAGAAAAGTTTTCGATAATTTTTTCGAGCATGTAATTTTTTGCTCCCATTAGACCTGGGTCTGGGTTCCGTCGTGTATTGGACAAGTTCCCTCCTAACCATTTTCTGAAGCGTTGACCATATTTTTTTGTTTTATCCTTCCTTGCCTTCCAGACAAATCACAGGCTTTGTATCAGTGGCTCACCACCCTTCCAGGTCCTGCCCACTCTCCGAGGGAAAAAATTTATTATTATTATTATTATTATTATTATATGCATTAGTGATTCTGTTGGCTAATTATTAAGATCCCGAGCCACGAAGTAGCGAGTCAGCTTATTGTCAACACATGCCCATGCGAGTTAATGGGAGCAAAAACTTGAATCCTCCAGAATGATCGATAATTATTACTCGCCGCAGGTTAGTTTATTAGTTTATTAGTATATCAATACACAGCAACTGGACGAAAGGTTATCGGGAGGGGGATGGGGTATTCAGACTGTGAGATTATAGTTACTCTTGATTATAGTTAATGCATGCACTCGCTAGCTACCGATCTTCTCTTTATTTCCTCCCCAGCCCCCATCACTGTGGTTCTCACTGCTCTGCATTGCTTCCACTTCTAACTTACAGAATTTCCCTGAGTAAAAGGGGCCTGCAGTTCAGGTTGAACTAAACGGAATTAAAAGTGCCCAATGCGGCTGCCTTGAAAAAAATGTCCTTCGCCCACTCTGTATTCATATGTGCCCTCTGTCGGGAGAGACCACAAACAGAGACCACAAACATTCTTCTGTGAGGAATCGCTCCAATATGGGAACGTTTTACACGTTTTACTTATTTTGGGGGAACATTAATTTTTTATGCCGAGAACAATTACCGATTAATGTGGTGGAGTTGTCCCCATTACTGCAGGTCCTTGAGTTGCAGACATTGGTTTAATCTTTAACGTATTTGACCATGAGTAATTCAGCACTCGTATAGGAAATACGTCAACTTTAAGTCATCAACTGAGCAAGATAGTACTTTTAAACAACCCTGAATGCTGCCAACACATCGTGAAACCATCAGTTCATTACATTGTCGGAACGCCCATATCGGTTGAGGATTGATGTCCATGATCGAGCGCACTGACACGCGATCGATACCCATTAGCTCGGTCTACTCACATGATCAGCTATACATTTCACTTAGTTCACATACATTTAATTATTAAACCATCACTGATACTACGTGTTCTGTAAATACCCACTGTACAAATGCAGTTATTAATTCCTGAAAGTGAATTACACGGATGCGTAGTGCAACTATAGTTAGTGTATTGAGTTCAAAAGGGTTTGATTGTGATCGAACCAATACTGTCACAATCATAGTGGGAGAGGGAGGGGATTAAAGGGCACTAAAATCGCCTGAAGAGAATCCAACGCAAAATATCGAAAAGAATTAGAAAAAATACAATAAATTCATGAAATAAAAAAAAATTTGTTCGTTTGTGCATTGATGAATTGGTGTTAAATGTATCCACCCAAAACCAAAACTGGTATAAGAGAAGCCGCCACGTTTCCAAAAGGGCTCGACCTTTGAAAGTAGTGATATCATTCAACCAGGGAAAGGCTGCCAAGGTTAATCCTATTAGCCGAGTTAATCGCACCGACTAATAGTTCGAAAGTTAAATGAAAACTAGAACATTGCTACTTGCGGGAACAGTATTCAAGTTTTCGTTTAACGTCAAAAGTGTTATTCGGTGCAATTAACTTTGCTAATGGGATTAACCTTGGCGGCCTCTCCCTGGTTTAATGATATCACTACTTTCAAAGGCAGACCCTTTTTGAAAACTTTGTTGCTTCTCTTATAGCAGTTTTAAATTGTGGGTCGATATCACAACTTTCATATACGATTGTGAATGTACAAAAGGTCACACGGTCTGATAAACTGGTATTAAATGTATGGTAGAAAAATAAGAATACCAATTATGGACAAGAATGCAATGGAGGAGAAGACTTATTTATGGAGAAAAACGCAATTTGAATACCTACAATATTTTTTTTATTATTTCTGACGGGTGCCAAACTGAAGATCAGATCTGAAAAGAGCGGCGTCTAATTAAGTACGTGCATGATCCCTGAGCACTTGCACTTGCAGTTATCACTCAGCATCTGTTGACTGCATAAACTAAAATGATCACATCTCATATCTTGTGCTTTCCTACAAGATAAGCTAAGTAAGCCTATAGGTAAACTAAATAGGCCTAGTTCAATCATCGAAAGAGCTTGGATAGAAACCAAGTCCAACGTGCACGCTGATTTTTGTTAAAGGTCTTAGTGTGTAGTTATAAAATGCCAGCTGGACGCTGCTTTGAATATCTTGATGCACCTAAGTTTCCACCCATAAAACAAACATGCATGGAACTTGGAATCCAAATCTGAAGTAAGGTTCAGCGGGGGTTTCTGCATGACTAAACGTGAACGAAATCTTGAAAAATTAAGGGGAAGTTCCAGGGATAAAGAAAACAACTGAAGGGGATGCGCTGACTGAGTGAGCGAAGCGAACGAAATCAGCGATTGTTAGTCAGTGTGTGCATAAATGAGATTGAAGCATCCTAAACAGACGGTGTATCCTTATGTTCGTTCACAGTCCTATGAAAGTTATGATATCCACCCAAAACCAAAACTGGTAGAAAAACCCGCCAAGTTTCCAAAAACGGTCGGCCTTTGAAGGTAGTGATATCATTCCACCAGGGAAAGGCCGCCAAGGTTAATCCTATTAGCCAAGTTAATCGCACCGAATAATACTTTGGACGTTAAATGAAAACTTGAAGATTGCTACCGCTAGTAGCAATCTTCTATAGTTTTCATTTAACTTTCGAACTATTAGTATGTGCGATTAACTTGGCTAATAGGATTAACCTTGGCGGCCTTTCCCTGGTGGAATGATATCACTACCTTCAAAGGCCGACCGTTTTTGGAAACTTGGCGGGTTTTTCTACCAGTTTTGGTTTTGGGTGGATATGGATATCTTCGGTCCAATTCTTTGTTCAGCACAGATTGCACAAGTTCTGGGTTGGTAAATACAGAGATCTTCAGTCCATTTGTTGGCTTGCTTAGCACTAAATAAAATACAATAATAAAGATTTACCACCTTTTGTGGAAGGTTTCCGGAAGTGGTGTAAGCCACCTACACCGGGTCCAAATATTGTAGTTCAAGGTATCCAAAACAATTAATGCGTCCTGTTGACGAATCGGTGAAAGGACTGCTTACTTATCAACCTGCGGAACTCAAGTTCACTGTGTGCATTCACGGTTTCCGTGTTCAGAGAATTCCAAATATTAACAACCCGAATTGAGAAAAAATGCTTTCGACAGTCGAGGTGTTGCAGTTCGGGTTGCCTAATGTAGAGGTCTTCAATCTAACTGTTGGATTGCTTAGCACGAAAGCCATTAGTCCCGGGTTGGTTCTACATGTTGGTCCTCAAACCAACCCAGGAATTACTTAGCACGAGTCCATTAGTTCTGGGCTGGTTAACGCAGAGGTCTTCAGTCAAATTTATGGAATGCAAAGCACATCAGCTGTAGAGTTGGATAAAACAGAGGTCTTCAGTCCTACAATTGTCGGATTGCTTAGCACGGAAGCCGTTGGACTAGTTATTAATATGATTGCAGTCCTCACTCCAGCAAAACTAAAACAATTAATATCTCCGTTCCTATTCAGTATTTTTCGACCAAACTTGGCCAGATAGTAGATAAGTAGGAAGGACTATTTATACAAAAATTATGCAATTCTGTGCAACAGTAAAAGTAGGGAGCCGCACGTCAATTCACGTAAATTTGACAACTTTTGTTGTTTTTGTTGTTATGCCACCGTTCAAGGAAAAACTACTGCACCTTACCTAAAATCTGAAACGTGATCTAAGCCATCAATTTCATAGTTCTTCATCCTCAAAGAGACCCTTTTTTTCAATTGGTTGTCCATTCCGGAGTTACGGGACCTCGAACGATCAGTTTTATTTTTTACGCTGTTTTAAACGTTGCTGCAGACCTATAGGGCCTTAGGGCTACGTCGGGCAGATAACCGGTAGCGGTTAACGCTCGCTAAAACCATATGAACGTTGTATTTAGGGAACAATGCGAATTAGCAAACGCCAGCCGCAAGGCATACTATACTGAAGAATAAAGAAATGCTAACAATGCTGGTAAGCCATGAATTATTCATATCACCCGAACTTCAGGAAACGTAAAGAGGAATGCTTTTGGCATGCCGTACACGGATTACAAACGAAAACGTCATGTGTGCCGTAAAAAAAGGGTAGCCGTGTATATATTTATGATTGAAGTCCTCTCTACAGCAAAACTAAAACTATTAATTTCTCCGTTTCTATTCAATATATTTCGACCAAACTTGGCCTGATAGTAGATAGCAACTTTTCCAAACTTTACACCAACCTTTATGCAATTCTGTGCAAGAGTAAACGTAGGAAGCCAGACGTAAATTTGGAAACTGTTCTCTTCTTCTTGTTGTTGTTCTGCTTCTTGGCTGACACAGTTTCAGAAAAAACTACTGCACCTACCTAAATTCTGCAACATGATCTGAGCCAGAAATTTCCTTGGGTGCCAACCTTACAGGGACCACTTTTTCAATTGGTCGATCCATTCCAGAGTTACGGGACCCTAAACGATCATTTTGATTGTTTTACATTGTTTTAACCATTGTATTTAGGGAACAATGCCACTCAGCAAACTCCAGATTCATCCTTCGTCCACGTGTTATGTCTTTGGTAAAAAGTTGATCGTTGAACGGTAAAATGAAAGAATCAGGAGTGGTTAACGCTCGTTAAACCCTTTGAACCCTTTGAAAGAATCAGTGTTTCAGCTAAACGAATATGTTTTTAAATCAAATTAAGCTGCGTTGTGAAGGCCTCGAAATTGGCGGCTAAAAACGATATTTATTTCGCAGATGCAGGCTTTCAGAGATGAGTTGAATTGTTTTAAAGTGGCCAGCAACAATCGACTGCATGCATAAACCTTCGTAGCGCGACGCCATAGCCGTAAAAAAGGTACACGGATTACAAACAAAAACGTCAAGTGTGCCGTAAAAAAGGGGGATATATGATTGAATTTTCAATTGTTAAAATGAACACGGATAAAAATTGATGATTTTTAATTGAAATAATAAAATGTACAATTGAGAAAATTCTATCTGTTTAGGTGCTGTTGTGTTTTACCAATCATATATTCAAAACGTAAAGCACAACAGCACCTAAACAAATGGAATTTTCTCAATTGTACATTTTATTATTTCAATTAAAATCATCAATTTTTATCCGTGTTCATTTTAACAAGTGAAAATTCAATCATATATCCCCTTTTTTTTTGTTTTTGTTTGTATATGATCGAAATTTCGCTTAACTTGTTAAAAGCGACACGGATGAAACTTAGGATTTTTAATATAAATTATCAGATGTACAATTGAAAAAATTGTGCTTTGAGAATAATTTAATTCGTGAAACACTGCAGCACTTGAACAGATGCAATTTTCTCAAGTGTACATTTGATTATTTATATTAAAAGTCCTAAATTTTGTCCCTTTTGGCAAGTAATGTAATTTAACCCTTTTTCATCGTATAATCCTTTTCCTACGCTCTGCTTGACGTTTTAGTTTGTAATCTAGAAATCTTCAGTCCAATCTTGGCTTGCATAGCACATCAGCCATTATTCTGAATGGTTAATACGGGCGTCTTCAATCCAATTTTTGTATTGCTTACCGCAGATGATAGGTTTGGGATGGTTAATACGGAGTTCTGTAGCCCAGTTCTTGGATTGCTTAGCACAGAAGCTATTAGTTCTTGGCTGGGCAATACGGAGGTATACAGTCCAGTTAGATTGCATCCCAGTCCAGTTCTAAGAATAGTTAAATGATATCAGAGGTCGTTGGGTTACTTCCCCTAACAGCCTATCAAAATAATTGGCATATCAAAATTGCCCTGGGATGGAATGCTTTCACAAAAGAGATCACTCTCCTTTTCCTCTTTTTTAATTTTTTTTTTAATTTAAGTTTTAAGTTTTGTTTGCAATCGGCTGTCTGTTTGCTCTTTTACGCAATTTTCAGTGTAGGCTATCTTGTTTTTATTCCCTTGATAATGCGCTGGAGTCAGCTCAAAACGTCGGGTAGTATGTATAGAGCAGTGACACGACGTAGTATTATTGTATATAACTCTATGCTGGAGCCTTAATGGGTTAGCTGCAAGGGGCACTGCAGAGAGAAGCAGAAGGGCGTCATACTGGAGCCGATGCTGTGAAGAGTGATTTCTTAAGCCTATAACGCGCGATTTTTGTTGTTGGAGAAAACAACGTTATTTTAAGCCTAAGAAATCCGCTCTTCCGTTGTTTTCCCCTCCACTTTTATGTAGTGCACCTTGTAGTTATGCCCTCCAAAACCCATACTGGTGCCAATATGGCGGCAAATGTCACTGCTCTATAGATTAATGCCTGATTCCTGAGTACTGAGAACTAACAATGTTAAGAGCCGCAGGCCCGAGCGATTGTTAGTTCTTTGCACGAGGGAAGCAGGCGATAACTTTTTATCTACCGGTGTCCGCATCTTTGCCCGACAATGAAGAAGCACGCGACTCCAATAATGATATAGTGCTCGGAGTAGTGCAACAATGCAAGGCGGAAAGGGAAAAAAAGCTTTCATTTGCGTATAGTGTTCTATTATGGCTTCAGATTTGAGTCGAGGATTTGTTTGATTTGTCGATTGATGGAGATATTTCGAAAGAGATTACGTAATATAATGTTGGAGATGGTTGTGTCGGAAGTCGGTGCGCAAGATCGCCCCTACATTTTGGCTGCAACCCCTCCCCCCCCCCACCCCTTTTGCCCTTTTGGTAGACAGAATCATGAATAAAATCTATATAAAAATCAAAAATATTTAACATTTAAAGAAAGGCTTTTTCGATGATCCGTAACACCGATTAGGCCAAAATAAGGCACGTCCCAAAAAAAAAGGTCCAACAGGAAAAAAAACCCATACTTTTTTTTTTTTTGCTGTTCAGTGGGCGCCCTTGTCGGTGCGTCCGACATTTTACATGGATTCTAACCATCTCCACAAGCAAACAGAAATGTACCGTGAAACTACAGATTTTAAAGAAAGTTTTAAAGGAGCAACTTTAAATTTTCACAATGGGTGTCATATTGTAATGAATTTTAATGCTTGAAATGATACCTATATTGCTCGTTTTCAGTATTTATTACGGTGAAAAAATTGGACGTATAATACGGGTTTCGTAAAAAAAAATTATCGAGTCGGTGAGGACTAGTTCTCAGCACCGGTGCAGAGAACAGCCCTTTTTCATTGTTGTGTCCTGCATCGTTGTATTGTTACAAGAGGGCTGATATACGGATATCGGTAGATGATGATTTTGACATGTGCACTTTGGGCTTCTCTTCAGTGTTCAACTACTTCGTTCCAGTCCTTACATTTTCCAAATCTGAAATGCTTAACACACAGGCTCTGACTGTCATTCTTAGGATCTGTTAGTAGAGATGTTACACAATTTTTTTCTGCTAATACAGTGAGGAGCAGCATAATTCGAGCTTAAGTTGGCATTTGTTTTGTTTTTATCTGGTGGCGGGGTGAATTTAGCTGCAATGACGCGAACAATTCAGTAGGGAAAAGAAGGGATGCAGGCACCACCGTGAGATAAACTGCCAATTTTAACATGATTTAACCATCCTAGAAAACATCAACCCACAGAGGAAGGACAACAAGGAGCAGTGAGAGCAATAATATTCAATTCTGAGCAGTCGCAGTGACGCAATTTCAAGGCTTGCGATGCCCCAACTTGTCTTCAGCAAGTGACGCAGGAACATATTCAGTGGTTGCGCGCGCGACCCTTATCGTTTACGACGTGCATAATTTAGGCGTGAAAGAGAACAACTTACAAGACTAATTCTAGTCCGACAGCCCAGAAGCCTCTCTACCCTCTCCGGCCCCTTTAATCATTAAAGGAATGCCCTGCCTTGCTTAAAACCCATCAATATTAAAACGTCCACGAAGCATGTTAACAGCACCACACAAGACGACACTAATAGCTCATACATTACTGATTTTAAACACTTGAAGTAATTACAAGGTAGAATTCACGTCGGGTTGGAGGGGTATAGTTTACAGGCTTGGTAATAAAATTACCATCCTAATTCGTAGTAATAAACTCATCGCGCGTCAATTATGTTTAAGCACTTTAAGTGCACTGTGTTATTACTCTGCCTGAACCCCTCCAACTGGCGCGCGACAGCCACGCGATGGCACGTGGAAAAGACATCCGCACATTCATAATGGACATGATGTGCTTACTCGTCCATTGATACAGGTTAGACTACTATAGTGTCTGCGGCCTATCTTGAGTTCTCCGCAGAACCAACACAGATAATCGATTGTACGTTTTCAGTAGCAGAGTGCCTTGTTGATATCCAAGATGGTTGCAAAAACAATGGCGGCCATCGATTAAAGCCACCCCCTCCAGGAAGACGAAGCCGATCACAAAATAGTTACAGGACTCAAGATACACCGAGCACACAATAAAGGATTTTTTTTTTCAGACGATTGCTAGTTTGAAGTTCTTCGCTTAAGGGAGGTCAGACGTTTTATAACGTTTGTTCAAGAGTGCTTTATTGATTCCATGCTCCGTATATGTTCCATATGTCCTTTTTTTTTAGGGCATGTAATATGTGTGTACATATGTGCTCCCGAAGGCTATGCTCTAATATTTCACTTGTCAAGTTCTAGGAGAGTTGAATTTTCCAGAAATCATGGTGTGGTTCAGGGTATAAATTAGGAGGTAGTGACACTTTTCTGAAAATGTATTATAAAATATTACCTACTTCCATCAACGGCACCAGAAGGCAGTACTTGTCTGGTTCTCGTAAGAGACGGAACTTGAAATATAAAAAATTGCGGCATCGTTGCCATGGTAACCATGGTAATAGCGACAATACCTGCGGTAATTGACGAAATACTCGAACATGTGCAACATCCGAAGTTGAAGAACTTATTCTGTGTTCGATTCAAATTGTATATAGTTCGTTACAATAAACCAGCTATACGGCCGGTGAGCACGCTTCTCGGACGTTCGCGAAACACAAAACCATGGTTATACTTAGCTCCAATCGTAACGACAACCTGTTTTAAAATTGAATGTTGAATTTAAAAAATAAAACTTGATCAGCCAGTTCTGACCTTTCTTACAATTATTTTAATGTTCTAATCTAAATTATGATATATTTTAAGCGATTAATTTTGCATTCTTGTAGTGATTAATTTGTTTTAGTGACGCTAAATAGTGTTGATCCCCATGATGCTTTGCGCTTCCTGTTACTTGAAGAGAGCGCCCTTCCGGCGGAAATCGCTGAAAGCAGGCACTTCTTTTGCCCAACTGTTTACCGTTGTTAGAGAAAGAGTGGCCTACCTATGTATTCTTCTACCGTAGTGTGGTTGATGAAAACCACGAGCCAACCATAACTTTAAAGGCTTAAACGGTGCACGAGCTGTGTGTTGTGATGTCACAATATGATACTTAGCCACTGACGAACAAGTGTAGTGGCCGTTTTGCCGTCTCATTTTCTTTGGGCTAGCCCAGTCACATGAGATGCGCGTCACAACACAGAGTCATTGCAGTTTGTAGCCTACACAGTTACCACATTCTACTTTCCAAATACCGATAAGTGTGGGAAAGAGGGTTGGCAGTTCTTCCCCTACAAAATGTTCTCTACAGTCTGTTTCACCTGTAAAGGACTCATTGAAGGAAGGTGTGGGGAAAAATGATTTTCCTGGTGATCCTGCATGCTAGATGTTTAAGTTTGGAGTGCATAGAAAATAGCTTTCTATGCTAGGATTTCGCACATAAAAAGATAAACCTGTTTCCCACACATTCCCTCCGTGGGTCTGTCTCTCTTAGAGGAGACAGAGCATAACATTCATGGCTTTATCAGTAATTTCCTGATGGCTTTATCAGTAATTTCCTCCTTTAATGCGAACAATGCTTTAGCGAGTTTTAAACTAGCTAAAGGCCTCTCCAGACAGAAGAAAATTTCGTGCGAAGAGATGCGTCACTACGTGCATACAAAGTAGAAATTGCAGCTATCGTGTGGTTGGTATTGCGTTAAGGACAAATATTGAAGTCTTTTTTACACCATACTGCGACGCCGTGCAGCCGCAAGCAACCTGTCTGGTTAGGCCTTAAAGCATTGTTCGCACTACAGTCCCTCCTCTCCTAACTTCGGCCGGTCCCATCACCTAGGGGAGGGCAGACGAAGCGCGAACGAGGTCTACCTTGTCGTAGCCGGGAGAGTTATCCTAAATTGTGTGAGAGGTCGCTTCCCTGTAGCCTCGTTCGCACTACCATCTCTCCTATCCTAACTGTGTCGATGGCACTGCCTACTTAGGGGAGGAGAGCTGTAGTGAGAACAACGTCTTATCTACCGATATCCGCATCTCAGCCCTCTTGTAACAATACAAGGATGCAGGAACACAACCATCAACGGGGGCTGAGAAGTAGTTCACTTAGTTCTCAGAACTCGATTACAATGCAACGATGCAGGACACAACAATGAAAAACGATTGTTAGCTGCACTCGATTATTTTTTAAAGGAAACCCGTTTTACACGTCCCATTGTTTAAATTTAATTAATTTATAAGAGGTAAGTTAATTTTCACCATAATAAATACTGAAAACGGGCAATATCGGTAACATTTCAAGCATTGAAATTTATTACAATATGACATCCATTGTGAAAATTTAAAGTTACTCCTTTAAAACTTTCTTTAAAATCTGTAGTTTCGGCGGTGTCCATTTTTGTTTACTTGTGGAGATGGTTAGTTTCCATGTAAAATGGAGGACGGATCGACAAAGGCGCCCGGTGACAGCAAACCAACAAAAAAGGTGGGGGTGGGGGGGCTTTTTCTGAGGACCATTTTTTGGGACGTGCCTTATTTTTGGCCTAAAGGTTTTTGATTTTGTTTTTTTATGGATTTTCTTCATGATTTTGTCTACCAAAAGGGCAAGAAGGCAAAGAAAGGGGGAGAGGAGGGGGTGGGGTGGATTCAACCCCAATAGCCCCGATGTACGGGTGCCCTTGCGTACCGACTTCCGACACGACCAATTCCAAAATTTTATTACGTTATCTCTTCGAAATATCTCCATCAATCGGCAAATCAAACAAATCCTCGAAAACCAAATCCGAAGACATAATAGAACACTATACGCAAAAGTAAACTTTTTTTTTTCCCTTTCCGCCTTACATTGTTGGACTACTCCGTGCACTACATCATTATTGGAGTCGCGTGCTTCTTCACTGTCGGGCAGAGATGCGGACATCGGTAGATAAATAAGTTATCGCCTGCTTCCCTCGTGCAAAGAACTAACAATCGCTCGGGCCTGCGGCCCTCGACATTGTTAGTTCTCACTGAGTACTCGGGAATCAGGCTATACTGCCTTGCCTAAGTCTGGGGAGTTCTCTTAACTTTTGTGTGAGGCCCTATATCTGTATCATCTCTAGGTAAGCTGTGCCCTCAGGACTAGGGGAGCGGAGTAAAAAAGCAAGTGCGAACGAACAGCTTCAACTATCACCATACAAAATTCTAGGGTGAGACCTGGGTGCATGAGACCGTGGTGAGTAGGGGGTGGCGGAGGAGGGAGCAGAGAGAAAAAGGGTTGAAATAAGTGGGTTTATGAGGGAGGAAGTCAGATGATGCGACCGGACATCTCCGTTTTCAAGTTAAGTGAGCGTGGTCACCCAGGTTAGGAGAGGAGAGACAGTAATGCGAACAAGAAGCTCCACTGTAGAGATGAACCTCAGGAAATTCGTACCATGGCCTGGGAGGCGTACAGTTCATTGTTTAAATGCATCCCAGAAATTCTTACCACGTCCTGGAATGCGTCATAAAGAACATAAAAACAACACCGTAATGTCACAAGGAAATAAACTAAAACCAAAGCAACAACGAAATCATATATTCAAGCAGCAACATCACCCACAACCCAACAGACTTCTAGTGGAGTTATTAAAATTCATCCTGAAGGGCAAAAAAAAAAAAAA
>JAHWFP010168011.1:32248-49007 GCA_023313725.1 Lithobius niger | reverse complement strand
TATCAAAGTATAGAAAAGCTGTTTTGTTAGGTGAGATCAGTTTCCTTACACACAAAAAAACTAAGGAAGAAAGGCTGGTTTTCTCTTGCGCAGTGTCCTGGGTCTCTAACGGGGCACCGTTGATACTCTTGATAAGAGTTGGAGCATGGCTTTAGTTGGAGCATAGCTAATAAGGGGTTGGGGAAGTGTGGTTTAATGGCACGTCTACGGCTAGGTCATTAGCGTCAACCTCTGTCACAGAGCAGTGGACCGGGCTGCCACTGCAAGGCTGCGCCACACATTACATAAGTGTTAAAAGTTAATGAGCTAGAGCATCCAAGCCTAGAGAGAAAAAATTACTAACCCCTTTTACCTGTTTCGAAATGGAAAGGCTTAATGTTTAAGCCATATTCTAAACACAGCAACCACGTACCAGATTCTCCATCATCCAGTAGGCTGGTGTGAGTAACGTGATATCGTTTTAATTATGAAAATTCGCGGCGCTGCTGCGAAAGGTTGATTTTTTTTTATATTTTATTTTTATTTTTTATTTACAGCTATTTTCTTTATATTGCTCGGTTGCTGCATCTAGGAGTTGAAAAGGTTAAAAGGCACCTTTAAACCATTTCACCGAAACGTGATTTCTGCCGGATTTCTTTTGTGTCCATTGGTTTCATCTGACCCCACATTGTATTAAACAAGCAAACATACGCCTGTACTTCTTTCACATTAGCGGTGTGTGGTCGACTCAGCCACTACTAGTACAGGGATCGTCGTCGCTCGAGCGAAGCTTGGATACAGAGTACTATACAGGCTCGGACTGGCCATAGTGCCATTGTGCCAATGGGGTGCCGAAAGTATGGTAGCCTATGGTAGCGCCTGTGCCATTGTGCTATTCATTTTTCTTGGCGGAGAGGAGAAAAAATAAACTATACCAAAGGGGTGCCGGAAGAATGGTAGCCTAAAGGCGCCTGTGCAATGGCACAGGCGCCCTTAGGCTACCATACTTTCGGCGCCCCTTTGGTGTAGTCTATTTTTTCTCCTCTCCGCCAAGAAAAATGAATGGTTTTGGATTCCCTGTGCGCTGATAGGCTATCCTTCCTTGCGCGCACAAATTTCTTATCCCTCCCCCCCCCCCCCTTTACTTACGTTTTTAATACATTTTTAAAACTCACTCCCCTCTCCCCAACCAACTCCAAAATTTTCAAAAACTAGCAGTACTTGAAATATAAAATGTGTATTGAAGCATGCACTCCCAAGCCAGAAATGACGACAGACTATGAAAATAAGTAAAGCTTCTTGAGCTCGACCCCTGGAATTTGCTTCGGCTTGGGGAGATTAGAGCGCTTCCACAAACCCCTTGACAGTTAGAGGCACCATCACTTGAAGTTTCCTGTAAAATGCATGGCGGCCCTCCCCGGTTATTTCGATAAATGGCACAGGCGCCCCTTCCTACCCAATCCGACTCTGGTATACATTTAATGAAAGCGGTGAAACCAGCCTGAAGTTATATAGTATAACAATCCGTTTTTTTTTTAATAATCATTCTTATAATCACTGGAACTCGCGCTGAACGTTTTTATTGTTAACTTGCCTCACGTTTTGAAGTCATTATTTGTACCACTTGAACGTTGTCCGGAGCGATTTGAGAAGCTTTCCAGTTTTTGCGATCCCAGTCTAACTTCTGGTAATGGCCAACCGGGACTTAAACGCTTCTCAGATCGTTCTGGACAGTGTAGTGCAAGGGTGGGTTTACGCAACGACAATTTTCTCGCCGACTATAGCTTTCATAATGGTTAATGCTAAATCTGACGGCTGGTTCTTGCCTATATACCGGAGAATGCGGCTTTCGAGTATTCTCTACGTTATTTCTAGTGTTTGATTTTCGTTGTTGGCTAATTTCCAATTTTTCTTAATAATATTTCCAGCGATTTATGTCTATTTATTTCTCCTTTATTGAGCCTTGTGAGTGTGTGATTTGTCTTCCCTCTCCATTGTCTATGGCCGAGTGAATTTAGGTCGAATGGAGCTCTGGTCACTGTTGTGACCTTAATAATGGGTTCAGTGAGTTATCTTTATGCCAGTGGAGGATGTGGCCATAGCGATTAAGGCGCTATGTAAGTGAACTGGGGGCGAACTGGGTAGCCTGTTCGAGTCCGGGTCATGCCACTCCGACGAAACGTAAGTTCATAAAGGTGGCTTACTGAACTACGTTATTTCTAGTGTTTGATTTTCGTTGTTGGCTATTTCCAAATTTCCTTAATAGTAACCATGGTAACAACGGGGACGCAGATCTTCTCGTTGTGCCTCGTGATACGACCTACGATGCGTGCAACGTGACAGCGTCGATTTATAACAACAAGAAAACAATTTTTACGGCGGTACCAAGACGACGGACTGATTTCTGAATGCCTGGTTTGTCTTCAATTCAACAACCCCGAAATGGACGCCATGTTGGATTTAGAATTCTCGCTGCGAGCAGCTATTTATTCTACTGCTGTCTGATTACTGCCAGGAAGTTGTTTTTTTTTTTTGTACGAGTATAGCAAATTTTGGAAATAGCGTGAAATGACAACAGTGCTGCAGTGCTGTTCAAAATTACTGTTGCACTTTGTTCTTTATCCGTGTTATTATTTATAATGCCTTTAATTTGTTATCTATTACCGCATTCATTTAGTAGAAACGGGAAACCAATAGTAAATAACTAACGGTTGCCCAGCAAATAGCGTTTGGCGAGCGAGAAGGACTTGTTGCATAAAGGCGCCCTATAATGACTTCGAACGTGAGATAAGTTGTAAATAAAGACTTTACTACTTGCATTATTTCTAGTGTGGAGGCCAAGAAGCAAAGTTGTTTTCCTTCCTTGTATGTTTGTTTGTGATCTTTAGGTCACCACTGAGAAAGACTGAACATCTACTTAGCTCGGCTGGAGCCTGTAGCCAGTATCCACCCCGGTAGCGCCGTGGTTAGAGCGCCCGGCTAGTAAACGGGATATCCTGGGTTCGAGTCCCAGTCGGGGCAGTAGTCTTTTCTTTCTTTCTCAGACTAGTATCCTCACAGGGCCATTCTTTAATGCAGACTGCTTGCTTCATTTAAAGTGAGACAAGTTATCAATAAAGGCGTTCGCGCGAATTCCAGTGATTATAATAGCGCTTAAGCGTAAAATTTAATAACGCTCAATGCAGGTATGAATTGTTCTACGATATGAATTTTGGCTGGTTTCATCCCTTTCATTACATGTAGAGGAATCTGTATCCATGCGAGGCAGGAGCTACGACCAATCCCTGTGATTACTAGCAGGCTGATCCCCAATATTTAGGCTTTACTAGCCAATTGGTGGACACCACTCTACCCGCCTAAGGCCTGCCTCCTCACCAGCCCATAAAAAACACCTCTGCATAACAGATTTTTACCATAGTTTGCCGTCGTCATCATCTAAGCCTGTTGCCTAAGCTAAGTAACTAACTAACCGCTCCAAAGTCATGAATAATTCTGCCAATTTCCTCTTTCGTTAGCTCAGTTCCCGAGTGTTTACTCTGCCATCCAGTGTTTTGGTGGTTCCAATTACGACTACACGGGTGCAGCATGAGATGCATATTAATGAAGGATGAATTGTTTAACAGAAACCATCTGGACCGCGTAAACGAAGGAAAGCACTTTGTGTTGCGAGACATTTTGTTCGCAGACACTAGGGAGGTCTTGTGAGTGAAAAAAACTACACCTTTAGAGGAAACACTATTACAAGTTTACCCGTATCAGTAAGGACTGATGAAATTTTCTCAAATCAAATCCCGGAAAATGCCAGACTATACGCAAGCTGGAGTTATAACGAATTATCAGGCTCGATTAGTTTTGGAGGAAGGATCTGTGCAAGCGCGTGATGGGCTGCAGCATCCAACTCGGTGAACTAACGTTTTCTTACTGCAAAATGCATCTTTATTGTAAAGAATGTTATAAAAGGCCTGGGTTTCATGTCGTCATTGAGCAAGCACTTGGCCTCTTTCACAGGTGTGCTTCATAGTGGGACTTGCATTTCTGTACCTATAGGTCATGTTCTCACCATGGTTACCAAATCACACCATCATGACAACTGAGCGAACAGGTAAACAAGATCTTTAGTCTACGAAAAAAGGCGATGTTAGCATTTTTATTATCACTATTGTTCTACATCAAATACCTATTTTCACTGTAAAATACACGTAAATTAGGACTCAATTCTTGTGGGGAAAAAAAGTCTTCCTGCAATTTCCTGCAAACATAGATGCTTAACGGAAAATGCAGCGAAATGGGAAGAAACAAAGAAATTTTTTAACAGTAAATGAGATTTTAATCAAAATGGTACCAATGTTATTTTGAAGATCATGACAGCGTTTGTTTACTGCTAATTGTGTATTGGTAGGAAACAGCTGCTGCAGAGAAAATAGTGCATCGAAATATGAACTAGTATGGACACTAGCATGGACACTAGTATGAACTACTATGGATACTAGTATGGACACTATGGACACTAGTATGAACTAGTATGAACTAGTATGGACACGTTCGAGCAGACTCATGTTTTTACATACAACTGGAGTACAATGAAGAAGTACTTTGAAGTACGTTGAAGTACACAGAAATACTCGAGTCGTTCTTCGTGTAATCCTGACACGCTTTAATGACAGGCTATGTTAGTCTTGTTGGTAATGTTTAGTTTTTTGACCTCGTTAGTGAATTCTGGAGTTGCGACAGTATCTCAAATCCTTTCCATCCATTTGTTAAGAGCAGGTTGAACCATGAGGGATACACGAAAATAACTATTTAAGGAACCCTTTACATCTGCGTCATTAAGGACGTACGATGTGCGTGCGTGTGTGTTTGTACCTCTACTCCTCTGGAACCAAAGCACCTACAAAGATGGGAGTAGGACCAAACGAAAGATAATTAAATTGCGCACAGTATACGTCTATTTTCATCGCTGTAACTTGATATTATCACCCTCAAATACGCGAAAAACCCTTAAAAAATAACGTAAAAGTTTTAACCCTCTTCGTGTTTGTTCATGACGTTATAGTTTGTTCATGAAACACACCTCGAGCGAAGAGAGTGAAGTGATAATACGCCTATGGAAAACTCTGTACTGAGCAGGACGTAAAGAACAATATTCTTATAGTGAGTAAAACAAGAAAACCCATATAAAGTGTATACTAACACCAATTACAAGTGATGTGTGGTTCTTGGTGGTTACATTGATTCAGTCACGTTTCTGAGGAAATGTTTGTGCTGATTGAGTGAGCGAAGCGAACGAAAATCAGCGTTTGTCATCATAAACAGCGCTTTTCTGATAAATTGCTTGATCTTTTTGCTTGCCTCCTTGGACGTAAAAAAATAATATTGACCTTCTCTTGAGATAACCGATATCTCATACTGCACTCTTATAATTTGCTTGATCGTTTTTTATGTGGATGGTCTGTCTGTAGGGAAGATGTACAAATGTGCAAACAAACAAATCGTATGCTCTGAATGATTAAGATAAAATGCAGACGTGCTTAGGAATGTGATGGACGAATAATTACAATCAGCACATGATTGCCAGAGTTTCTACTGCAACTTTAGCAAATAAATTTAATACTGCGTTTTCACATAAAGTTCCAAATTTGAGAAAGAAATATGCAAACAGTGTCATCAAGTTTGCCAGTAAAAACGAAAATGCTAACAATATCTCAAATCTCAAGAGTCAGAAGTTAAAACACTACTTTTTTATAGGTGAAGTAACTGAATTGGTGGTTGCTATAGTGATGTAATTGGAGAACTGAAAAATAACAGCACACGAGTATAGATGGTTTTAAACTCGTTCACATCAAGAACGTTGTGCGAACTCTGCTGTGTTTCTAAAGTTTTAATTAATAAAATCGTTGATAAAGAGATGTATCCAGATCAATTGAAAATTCAGACTTTAAGGCCTATTTTAAAAAAAAAAGGATGCAATTCCTTGACGGAAAATTATAGGCCTATTTCACTATTACTGGAACTAAACCAAACCACCGAAAAGTGCTTTGCCACAAGAATACAGACCGTTTTAAATTAATAGTGCAGAATTAAAGCACGCAAACGGATAATTAAAAGCAAACCAAGCAGTGCTACAGGAAAAACGGGAAGACGTATCGAAAATAATCATTTTTCGTCTTCAGATTTAAAATATTAAAACAGGGAGAAGCCCACTAAGTCATCGTATAACTAAAAAGCATTACAGTAATTTAAAAAGCCCAAAAACCACAATTATTCAATAAATAAAGAAGAAATCACAACGTAAAGGGTAAACGAAGCAACCAGTCTGCATTAAAGACTGGCCTTATGAGGAAACACAATACACTAATCTAAGAAAGAAAGGGGAAGGTGCAGGGATAAACAAATCAACTAAAGGGCATACACTGATTGAGTGAGCAAATCAAACGAAATCACCTACTCTTAGCCAGTGTCTGTAAAAAATGGGATTGAAGAAACTTAAGCATGTGAAAATTTATAGATATAAAATTTCTCCAGAAAAATAAGGTAAAAAAAGACAACTGCTCCGACTGGGACTCGAACCCAGGACTTCCCGTTTACTAGCCGGAAGCTCTAGCCACAATTACTCCTCTCAAAAGATGCAGAAAACGGTGTCCGAAAAACATAACCCGACTTGCTCCGTGGAGAAACCAAGTCGCAAGGCAAGGTGTATACAAATCGGGTCACGTGGTTTCATAGGTGTGATCCATTATCAAAAGCTGTGGGGATTGCACAGTATGCCTGGAAAAAGTGCAGCGTTTGTGTTTTTTATTACCGGAGAATATACTTTTAGATATTTATTATCTGACACTAAGTGGTTATGTACAGGAGGTTTATGCGTGTGGATTACAAGAGTTTCAAGATTTCTACGAGCGATAGTATGTTTTTCTTTAAACAAGATTTTTATCTTGTCTAAGGCGGGGGTGTGCCCCGTTGCGAATCTGCCTGGTGACGTGCCTGCTGAGTCCATGTTATACAAGTGAATTGGATTCAACTTTTAATTTAAGACCTAACTGTTCTGAAGTCCGGGTGCGGCTCTTTTATCGTTGTGTAATTCAAGACAGCATTTACTCCCAAACCTTTCACTCACAGAAATTAAAGCCACCCGGTCCCTCAAATCTGATCCAGCCATTACCATTTTGCAGAGCAGACGAATGCAATGCTACCGTCATACTTAACGCACCACAACTTAAATCTGATATACTCGACGAACTACAAAATGCTCCCTTTCAACCCACTGAGCAAATACAATGCTCAAGTTAAAAAATTCTTAAAAGAACTTTTAACCATGAAAAAAATTACACCGGAATTTTTCGAATTATATCACAAAGCCGACCACCCCCTCCCCCTTGTATCCCCCCCCCCAGATTAAAACTCACAAGCTGGGTTTTCCTCTGAGGATTATTATGAGCGGGAAGGCACAGCACACACCGTATAGCACACACAAAATAACAGTTTATGGCAGCCACTGCCACTGCTTGTAGACAAGCAGCCTATCTCTGACAGCAACTGTGCACTGCACCGTCCACCATGACAGCTTACCAGCTGTACGGCACACCGCGTCTACCCGACACTGCCCACCGGTCAAGCCAGACACCAAAGGCACCATTGCTAACAACAGGTATGGAACGCCCTAGAGCCACTGTCTGTGGCACACGATCAGATGGGCACAACATGACTGGCAAATGGTCACTGCCTAGCAAGTCATCTGAGACTGAGTAGCTGAACGCATCTGCAATCTCAGACGAACAGATGAAAAAAATCCATGACAGACTTTTGCAAGCCTTTATTATACCACCTCACAAAAGTAGGCCTCTCATTTTGGATGACCTTGAAGTCAAAGTCATCATGGACTAGTGCCAATTATTGACGCTCATGGGAGTCACACGGGAGCAAGCCCCATTCTAAGTGATGGGCATTAAAGTCTCCTGGAACAATGCACGGTGCACAGAACTGCCTCAACCACAGAAGCCATGCATTTTTTGCCAACCGAGAATGACAAGAAGGAAGACTAGTCACCCACTGGCCCGTAGTCCAAACATGAATACCAGTACAACTACGGTGATGCAACACTAGATAGGGCACCCTCCACTTAACAAATACTCGAATACGAGACTGCGGACCAGACGTACACAATCAGCATTATCCGCAGCCGCACTATGACCCTGCACAAACCCTGCTTCTTGAGCTCCCAAAACCTCAACGTGCTGCAACAGACACTCAACCTCCTGAGACTTATTCATTAAGCCCCTGGCATTCCAGGAGCCAAAACAATACTGGCTCTGGAATAATCTTAGCCCACAAACCCCAACAAGCATCTGCATCTGTCCCGACATCCACACCCACGTCACACCTGTCAGAACATCCATGCTTATACCTAGACTTTCTTCTTTTGACCCCATCCAAGCTATCATTCAAGCTAAGATATCCTTCAAGCCAAGCTATCATAGCTAATTCCACCACTAGAACTAGGTTCACTTCCTTCATCCAACTCTTTGACACTTACACAATATCCATTTGCAATAGATCACTCCGTATAGAAGACTCACACATACATGGTGTCACTTCATTGCGCTCTGAAATAGAATGTTGCACTGCATCAGGTTTTATTTCACTCTCACACCGCTACACCAGTGCACTGCTGCACAGTTGTGCTGTTCCGCTGCTGCACTACTGCGGCCTACTCTTTATTGCAATCCGCCTTGTGCACTAGGAGTGGTTCTTTTTCTCTTAACAGGTGGAGTAAAGCCATCTGGGATTGCCGAGCCACTTCCATAGACACCTTGCTCAACCACACTTTCGTTGACAACCACACGCAAAACACTCGCTACTCTGACAACACCATCTACAACACCACACATAGAATCATCTACAGGACTAGAAGCACGCAAATTATCACCAGCACAACTAGCACTACTAGCAGCTCAGACAAACGGTAACTTTCATCATTACGATGTGCATTACTCATTTTACCCTCCGCAGAAACAGCCTCACGTAGGTGTGGACACAGATCGCGTGGGTCATGAAAGCAGCCACATCTGATACGGTGTACGCTGGCACACTCACGATGGATATGACCAAGGAGGCCACAGTGGAGACAACAGGGTGGCCTACCTTACACGGAGATGACGCCACTGACTGCAATGATGTCAGGTATATCATCAAGCACTACCGAGTCTCGAAGTTTCAGCAAAATCTTCTTCACTTCAGTTTCGTAGACATGGCGCACGGCCACAGGCAACTTTTCTCGTTCATGTAATTCCAAGGAGCCTCTCTAGCGCCACACCAATGTCTTTATCGGTAACCTCATACGGTAACCAGTGTAGACGTGTTTCTACACGTTGGTTGCCTATATCATAAAAGGCTACGCTCGCACTGTTAACCTTTACTGTCACAGCAGCTACCTCTTGGCTGCCAACGATTTTAACACGACTTGAAACATATTACTGGCAGGAACGGAGCAAATTGCCTCCACCTCGCACAAACAACACCAACAGCTGCTTTGTACGCTTGTACCGAAACATATGGTTTCCCCGGAGCACCACCAAACAAAATTACTGATCTGTCCGTTCGCATATTCGAGAGGCTACCACCATACAGTCTCCTCAGCCACAAAAATGTCCCTTGAGTAATTGCTTGCCATCATAGTCACACCAGATGATTTTCGCACTGCCGTGGACGGTACGGCACTGAACAGTCCTTTAACGTGAGTTAGTACCAATAATCGCTCTTCACTCAACCTATGGTGAGCAACAATGGCACTTCTACTTTCACCGAATTCATTGTTACCCTCATGACTGTTGACACTTGTACTGTTGTCTTCCGTCCCATCAACTCGGCCTTCATCAACCACACCAAACAACTTTAAACCTTCCTGGATTATCCCACGCTATACTGCTTCCTTTCAAATCACACCGAATACATGACCCGAAACCAACCCAGACCTGACATTATTGACTTATATCATGCCTGTAGCACAAAACTCATCGAGAAGCTCACGAACTTCAGCCTTCATTTACCTCCATTTGCATTTACAACAACAATCAACTTCAAAAAATTGGTTTTAACAACGGTTCAAAGGGTTTTTTCCCCGCTTTTTTCGAGGGTATAATTCTTACCTATAGAACTATGAAAATACACTTTAACCTTCCTACTTCCCACTGTAACTCTTTCATTCGCCATTGCCTCGCTATATGCTCGAGGAGATTTCTTGTTGCAGCACAGACAACTGATAACAAACATAATGAAGAAAATGAAGATAATCTAGTACAGTACCCGATTTTCTCAGTCATGGCTACTTTACCGAAATGTACTATACCGATTCTCAAACGACCGACAACTAGGGATGAAAACAAATGAATCGAAAAAGAAAACCTCAACGGATACACATAACCTAGGACACATGACCGACAACCAAAAACCTGAAACAACAAATACTGGCAGTGACGCTAGATGGACAAGACAACATCCCGAAATTGTTAAAAATGAGCAACAATAATGTCTGTTTTTAATACTCCCATGTTTTAGGTGTGTTTTTAGTTGCAATTTAGTACAAATTTCTTTACCAATCATTAACAAATTAACAAGTGAAACAAATTCTCATCAGGATTGTAGTGGGTGAAAACCATTAACGCTGGAATTCACACTTGGATGCCAGTCCAGTAAAATATGACTCCAGCTCTTTATCTCCGTATTCTTCAATAATAACTTTAATTCTCTCAGCAGCTGCTCTGTATTTACGACGGCTATATGGCGTCGGCTGTCCAGTTACGTACTGATTAATTTTAAATTCAGTCGCACCTTGCTCTTTTTTAACGGCTTCATGAGAGACTCCTAACTATGACGAAAATCCATGTGCCACCCCTCGACTGAATTATCAGTTTTCGGCAAATCGTCCACCGTACCTTCTTACTGGTTCCATTATTCAATCGGGAACATTGGTGCTCAACGTGAACCACGCTATTGGGCCTACCAATCGAAGTATCCTCGAAATAGTCACAAAGTTGATGCAGCAATGATTCATTTTCCATAAAGAAAATTTGTCCCATTAAGTTTTTCAAAGCTTTTCACAGAATCACAAGGATGAACAAACGCTAAAGCCATAAGCTGCTTTACTTTCATGGCAAACTTAGCATCGTCTTTGTATATTTAGCCTAAATATTGAGACCAGCTTAAATTTGCCCCCCATAATCACTGACCAAATAGGAAAAAATATCTACTTATGACAATTCCCTCAAAGCTGCATTTGCAAATCTGGTATACAAAGCTAGCTCAAGATCTGTCATTAACGTACCAGGTTTTAAATCGTTCTGTAAGGTTTTGAGTTGATTTGTCAATCGTTTAGTTGATATATACGTTTGTTTTTTATTTGGCAACAATGCGTAGTCAAGGGGAAAGACGCAGTGATATTTTACAGCATGGATTATGACAATTTGCGAAAACCTAGAAGGAGATGTATCGAAAGTGCCGTCAGCAAGACAGTGAGCACCACGGAACGCCAACATTTTCAAATTCGTGGCCGTAGAAAATAGAAAAAAGTCGAGTACGATTACTCACGCCACTGTCAAAAAGAAGAAATGGCTCATTATTAAAAGTTCGATTATACCTGTCACCAACTATTATGAGTTCAGAGTACGTCTGTGGATTCGGTGGAGGTGCCGTTTTTTTTTGTTTTTTTTCGTAGCCTCGGCCGACGGAACAACAGTATAGATGTTTGTTTCACAAACAGGAAAAAGAAAAATACTAACAAAAAGAAAGAAAATTCTGGATTTACCAAGGGCGAATTGGAAGGAAATTACTTTCATATATAACCTGGGAAGAGGGGTGGTGGGTGCAATGAAATGTATATAACAACATAAAACAAGATAACAAACTAAAAAAAAAAAAAAACTATTTTTGGGTGGGTGTACAGGGCACTGAAAGGAATATGACGCTTTCGTGCTCACAAACAAGAAAAACAAAAGTACTAAAAAAAAAGGCAATTCGGGATTTACAAAGGTAGAATTGGAAGGAAATTACTTTCTTTGTGGTTGTGGAGGAAGATGAAACAAGAAATGCAGTACGACCATCTGCCCATGCGATCAAATGTCACTGTCGGTTAAAACACTCACGGTTAATGCCTGTCGGTCAAGTGTCTAGAGGTCAAATGACCAACAGTCATTAAAACTTCGGCCAAATATTTTCGGTCTTACAACGACGAACAGCTGAGGAGTCCGACAAACCGCGACGTACGAGATTGGCAAATCTGAAATCACTACATTAGATTTGCGGATTTGCATTGGATTTGTATTGATTTGCAGATGATTTGCACGGATTTTCAGGATTTGTGCAGATTTGCAAGATCTGTACGGATTGTCAAGATTTGAACAGATTTTCAGGTTTTCAAGATTGCACAGATTTGTGCGGATTTGCAAGACTTGTTCGGATTTGCAAGATTTCGCTTGGATGGCGGATTTCGTGAGATTTACGGATTTGCAGAATTTCCTTTTAGATTTGCTGATTTGCAGTGATTTGTATGAATTTGCAAGAAATTTTGCAGATTTTTTTTGATCTCCGCTGATTTACTATGATTTGCAAGATTTAGAGATTAGCAGATTTGCCATGATTTGCAGATTTCGCGTAGATTTTCAAATCCGAAATCAGAGAGCGCACGATATTTCAACCCATGTCGGACCCCTCGCGATCAACTTGTCTGGAGTTACCATGGGGTGAGGGTAACAGTGGGTGCCACCGTTTTTCAAATGTTTCAGTTCATGAACAAACGATAAAAAAAGTATAGTAATTTTAATCTGGAGACTTTTCTGTCTCATATTTAATAACACACGTCCATGTACACGTTGTTGTTAGGGGCAACTTACTGATGTGACCGATGCCTAAATTATTAAAAGGGTAACTCTCTCTATCACTATTTTCGAATCTAACGTTTAATCACTTTTGCGGCATGTATAAAGGTTTTACGGAATGCATCAATACCATCTCACATTAAGAAAATATGCTTAAAAGATATCCGGAATAATTTGCTGTCCTCTGTCACTTTTATCTTAGTGCGAGCTTTCCTCGCTGGACCCCGCTTCGTGTTCGCACCGTGCTGGAATCCTCACTTTAACCCATCACCCTACACCTCGACGATGGAAACAGGAGTCTTTTTACTGTTCAGCATTTAATCTTTGATGGCGTGGGCTGGCCTGATTATAGGCATGGAAGACTGTCGAAGGCATGTTTCTAGATAATTACGAATTGCGAAAGTTTCTTGTTAATTTCAAATTAAAGTGCTGAACACGGGGTACAAAAGAGGGTGAGCTGCCAGGATGGCATCTGCACTACAGTTGTGATCATTCTAAATCCGTTGCCATGTCCTTGACAGTTGCCACGAGACGGAAAGACAAAGCTTACAGGTGATTCACCATTGTTTTACACGTGATTTAGTATTGTTTACAATAGTCGCAAGGTTATTTAAATACAAAGTATGAAACAGGAGGGTCCCGTCTCGGTACTGCCACGCAAAGGCCCACTGAAAAGAAGAGTCCAATGGGTGAAGCGGAGGGCCACTTGTTGCGTAAAAATAGTTTCAGGTGTAACATGCTATTTACGTATAGTAGGGCGCAATACGAGTGAACGCTCGTAGTGCGCCTTGCAGTTACATAAGCTGCTTGTGCGCCCTGCTAACTTCAGCCCAACTGTACTAACAATGCAACTTAATACAACTTTACGCCATGACAACACGTCATTTCTGCTTAACCGGTCAACACTTCACACGAACCCGTGAAAACAGGAGATAAGCGAACCATACAATGTTTTTTAACACTACCGAACAATACTTTTAGGTTACGAACAATACTTGGAAAATTCATAGTCCTCCAACGCGACAGTTACCTCACTAACCCAAGGAACCTCCATTCCCAAACCACCGAAGGTATGCAAATTAATGTCTCCCAACGCACACAGTACAATTTCGTAAAGTCTTCTGAGACGTCAGCAATCGGCTTCTTAAATCAAAACACACGCAGCGTGTCACCGCTAAATTGTTGTTGTAGTTTCATTGTTGTTGTAGCATGTAGCATGTTGTGCTCTCTTGTTCCTCGGCTGGTCCCTGCTACGTGTTCTGGTTTGTCATAGTTCGTGTCATAGGTTCGTGTGCTGCTGTGGATAACGTTCAGAAGTGTATAGACGGGTCGTAACTTAAGTAGTGGTTTTTAAGTAGACTAGCTTCACGGAGGGCTCATGGTGTACTAGGCCGTTATGCTCTGTAAATAAAATTCTAATAATAATAAGCGGCAAGCGGCATTGTTGATACTTGGGTGGGTGACAACCTGGGAATCCGGGTGATGCAGACATAAAACCTCAGGGACTTCGTCGAGTAAATGTCCGGAAGCGGTTGACGCTCGCTAAAACCCTTTGAGTCCATTGCGAAAGTGGTAAACGTAAACATGCGTCGCTATCTGGAACAAAAGAGAAGCTGGATAAAATACTTCTTTGCAACAAAAACGGTTACAATTTTGTAGGGCAATCGGTCAATACGTCCACATGACGTAGGGCAAGGGTTTTGATTCGTCAGAAGCTTTCTAGGGGAGAAAATGCTATCAAAGATCATCAACTTTGTGTTCCTGACCTGCTAGCTAGCTACTGATAGCCTGGAAATCATGTTAATTTCCATAGACTTTAAGAAGCGAATAGCAAACTTCTTAGAAGGCCTTAATATGACTTCCGGACTACCAGCAGCTAATTTGTCAGTCTTTTAAAACAATATGATCGATCTTAGGTGGGTTACCTTTCGAACCAAAACTGTTGCTCTACGTTATGAGAATGTAATGCCCGATTGGCCTACAAAATTGCAACCATTTTTGTCACGTAAAAGTATTTTACCCAGTTGCTCGATGCAATCCATAAAACTTTGGCTTCAGATAAAGATACATGTTTACGTTTGCTGCCGATTGACTGATTTATTTATTTACAGAGCTCCGTCCACAACTGATCATCAGCCTTAACACTAGTACAACACAAGAATACAACAATACAACAGTAAACGTTTGCCGCCGAGTGAGTGAGTGCTTTATTCAGTGAGCTACAGCCACACCTGGCCACCAGACCCACCACAACAAAATTACAACAAGTTACATCATGGAAGCACTAAAAACTAAAACTACACTAACAGATACAGCACAGAAGACACCGGTCTTACACCAACCGTCCAGTCGCCGCACAGAACGCTACTACAGCTTTCAGGCCACGCACACCATAGCAACCATGAGGCGAAACGGACAGGAGAGCTTGCACCTCGCCCAGGAAGCGACCCAACCAAAGTGATCGTACTGCAGAAAATAGCGGTCACCACATAAGGAAGTGTTCGATCGTCTCATCCTCCGTCCCACAGAAACACAAGGTGGAGACGCCTTCATTCCACAATACGTATAATGGTGGGAGAGTTACAATTTTTCGTTTCGTGTTTTTGTATTGTGCTGCGTGTTCCCATCCTTCCTATTCGATGTTGTATGCCAAACAGGTTTTTCATGATTGTTGTTCAGTATTCTAGCAAGCTAACTGTTCGGGCATCTTCGTGAGGAGAAGGGCCCTGTGGTGCCTCGTGCTCATGTCGATTGAGGTATGTCAAAGATCCTGGGTTTTCCGCTTGGATTTCACCAGCTAAATTGTCCCTCTCATCGTCGTGAGACAGATAACCCAGTTTGGGTTCGTGTTCCCTAAAAAACAAACAAACAACAGCAACAACATGCTGACAGTATCCTTAAAATAGTTTTACCATGGCTGTGGAAAGCAAAGATGAACGAAACTATATCAAGTATTTTTCGTTCTTTGCACAGACAGTGATGCACGAGAATTTTCACAAAAATATAGGCTGCGGCAGCAGGATGGATGCTTTATTTCAAATCAAAACCCTAGCTGGATTTTAACCCCATGATATACATTCAAACTCCAGAACAAAAACTAAAGACGAAGAAGCTAAACTCAACTAACAGTATTATAGTACTAAAACGAAGGGCTAATACGCTAAAACGCTACAGTCGCCCCGTGAGTCTACAGATGGTCGAGACAGCCCTTACATTCGAATAAGTTAACGTGATCGTATCTGGAGAGACACCAAGGAGTTCCAACACAGAGAAGACTTCGGCAAAGTCTGCTTTGCACGGAACAAACTAGCAAGCAATCCAGAAGAAAGTGAATGACGGATTCCTCCTCTGTTCCACAAATACAGGCTGGAAAAACAGTCATCAATGTGAACAAGGAAACTGCTAAAGGGTGCCAGACCTGGATGTATCTGAGACATTTGCGAAGGTACAGCCTTTGGCAGATTACCTAGCTCTTATGATGGGAGGGTGGATGCTGCGCAGATGCCTACCAGACAAAGCAGGCGATTGAGACATGCCTAAAAATCGCTTGGACGCAATGATACACAGACAGGAGAGGAAATAAGAGTGTCCTGGGCAGACACCGTGACAGGTCATCAACATGGTGGTGCGCG
Organism: Lithobius niger; assembly: GCA_023313725.1. Classification (NCBI taxonomy): domain Eukaryota; kingdom Metazoa; phylum Arthropoda; class Chilopoda; order Lithobiomorpha; family Lithobiidae; genus Lithobius; species Lithobius niger. The sequence continues at coordinate 32,530 of JAHWFP010168011.1, read as the reverse complement.
AACTCCATTTTAAAGGGAGCTTAGGCTACAACAGAAGTTTAAAGCCCTAAACGACGCGACACACAAATGAATTAGTAATAGCAAATGGTAAAAAGATAATATGAGCTTGAACAACTAGAAGTAATAATGGTTGCACATTTATTATAAATGAATTATAAAATATATGGTATACAGAAATATAAACTTCAATAAATAATTACGTATATTACACTTTAAAATATTCTGGACTCATGATTCTCATTTCTTGATATCAGGTTGGTACATAAATAGAAGAGTTCACTA
>JAHWFP010168011.1:8471-22868 GCA_023313725.1 Lithobius niger | reverse complement strand
CTGATAAGTTGTGCGACCCAATACTGTATTATGAAGTACTGAAATACTAGGTATGATACGGCACATATCCTGAGTTTGGAATGGAAACGGTGAATCATTACGAGGTATTTAAGAACTGTTTACCCCAAACCTGGGGGGGGTGGGGGGCTGTAACTAAAGACTGGTGCATTTCCGGACCCATGTTTATAGGACTTTTTCTTCTTATCTTTGATCACACAGCGGACCCTCAAAATATTTGACACCAATTTCCGAACACCCTGTATATTATATTATATTATATTATATTATATTATATTATATTATATTATATTATTGAATTATATATGTAACTTTCGTTGTTTACTGGATAGACTGGAATACTGTCAGTACAGCTGATGAAGATGCTTCCATAATGTCAGCGTTGTTGTCTAACTGGCAGTCGAAACCTAAAGCGCTCCTGGCCAAGGTTCTTTGTTTTTTTGCAGTTATGGACGATAAGACTTAGAATTGGGGTTTAATTAACATCTCTGTAATGTGTGGCGCCGTGGCATCCTGGGCCACTGCACTGTGACTGAGGTTGACGCTAATCACGTAGATGTCGATGCGGCATTAAGCCTCAATCCCCCTTCCTTTGATGAGGAACTTGTCATAGTCGTTTGGAGTAACCGGACAACTCATAGAAATTGGGCAGAGAGTGGTAAGATCAAAGGACCTTCATGTGTGGCGTTGACATACGTTTAGGGGGATGGATTAGACGATTTAAAGCTGATTGAGGCCGTAGACTGAATCGTTAAAAGGACCGCCTATCTCTCAGTCATTCCAAATAAGGTTTAAAGGCGGTAAAGGGTCGTGGATGTAAAGGCAACTGGTTACAAGGTCCAAAGGTATTTATTCGGTCAGATAGGCATCGTTCCTCACTCCCTTTCATCATGGGGTCAGAATCCTGGAATGCTCCTTCATTGTCCCTTCGATTTTGTTTGTTATCAGGAGTCGTACAAATTGCACAGCGAATTACAGGAATATGAAATAATCACTCACGTCACCTAGAAGCATTAAGGCTGCTGTCCATTGGTATTTACGGGTGAGGACTAAACCGTTGTACAAGGCTGGTAGACCTACTTCAGGTCAAAAATGGCAACCTTAAAAAGTCGAAGAGGGAAAAATACAATGGCGGCAAGCGATACAATGAACGAAGTGATAAACTCCCATGAAGACAGAAATTGTTCAAGTCCTTAACCCTCACATGGATGTAAATTACAACAGCAATGACTATCAAGGAAATACTCCGGCCAAAGACTTATAACATTGTTAGTTTAAAGTACATTGTCTAAGGTGTTTGGACAAAATGGGGTAGCACTAACAAGAAACTGTAAATCGAGGAACTACAGAGGCAATAAGCGGCGACAACTGTAATGAGTCTTGAATGAATGACTGTCTTCTCATGGAAGGAATAAAAGTAGAAACGGAGTTAAGGAGTGTGCCGATGCTGAGTGGTGCTTCCTACAGAAATGAAAACCCAAATTTCACGAATCTCAACATTTTATACTAGGGGAGGTAGAAAGTTCAAAGATTTTGTAAACCTCGCCACAGAGGCATTTGAACGGCCAGGTTACCTCATGATAGTATTGTTTTCTTGAATTAAGTGAACTACGTGTAACTTTCATTGCTGACGGCTTAGATGGGAAACGAAAATCCCAATGTCACTTTTTAAGAATTTGTCGGTTCATGATAGAAATAGCTATGACCAGAGGTATTTTGAAAACCTCCTCATTATTAGGGCACGATCACGACCACCTTAATCTCATAGTTTGTCGGAAACCTGTATTAAGGGTAATTCAGATGAAGATTCAGAATGGTCGTTCACCCCTCAACATTCTCAAACAGCAAAATTATGAAAATGCTGGGAGAAGTACCATCAGTAGGACCTCTGTGAAAAATACAATGGAAGGGCCAGGGAACCTTTACTTGCAGCCATGTGAACGCACTGGCGAAGGGGAACTTGCAGAATCTCAATAGAGAAATGGGGTAACTTGCAAACTGTTGGAAAAGTCTCTGCAATGGAAGGAACTTGTGCTAGAAGCATTTTATGGTGTCTTCAACCATATTTTGTGGTACAAAATGTGCCCTCCTTAAAGAGAATTAAAAAAGACGTGATTTTCACGTATAGTGATCGCTCAGTAGCTATGGGCAAGTTTGTTCACATCTTGCACCTGTCTAGTAAACTGAATGTGCTGCGTTCGAATCCCAGTAGGGTTAGCTGTCTTTTCTTTCTTGCTCACATTTCTTGCTGACAGTATTAAACATGAAGGAATGCCAAATGGGCTCGAGAAGGGTTAAATAAATACGGATGCAAACCTATTTAGTTGCTTTTTGGACTTAAATGTCAGAATGCCAGAGTGGGGAATTGAACCCACAACCTTTGAAACCAAAGACCGAGGTCTTACCGCTGAGCCACAGCTGTCAGTGTAGCTCAGTGGTAGGACCTCATTCTTTGGTTTCAAAGGTCGTGGGTTCAATTCCCCGCTCAGGCAGTCTGACATTTACGTCAAAAGGCAACGTAAATAGGTTTGCATCCGTTTTTATTTAAATCATGCTGACAGTCTGCTTCGATGGATTATCAGCAAATGATTATTCGTAAATTTGCTCTCAAGTTACCAGACATAATGGTTTTAAGACTAGGCTATGTTCTACGACATAGGTTAGTTTTTAACGGGAAATAATAAGCCTTACCGGAAATGACAAACATACATCAGTATCATGAAAAAAAAACCCGTCTACACTGCTTTAGCCTTCTATTTGTCGTTATCCAATCCAAACTCCGTACAAAAAATTCTGTTGATCGAAACCAAGGTAACATTAAATTTGGGACAACATCTGACGTTAATTAGTTCTTCGCTATTTAATCATAGCGTTAATCCTAGTTTCCTGGCACTTTTCGCCATCAGTCGCAATACGCAAAAAGTCTTCTTACTGTAAAACTGAAACTAAAAGCATTTACAATCTTTCCACTTTATTCATTTGGCTCATTACTTAGTAAGCCTTGTCAGTAACGTCTGAAGAATGTTTTTGTTGCTACAAGAGCACTTTTAGCAGCGGGCGAGTGAGTTGCTGTAATCCCCTCAGGGTCTTGGCTCGAAGAATGCGACGTCCCTCAGGAATCACGTGATTTTTTTTGTGTAGGTAGCCAACCGAGCGCGAGCAGCTCCTTGTCTCGAGACCCTTCACGAAACCAGACAAGGGTTGTATTGGAAAATTTAGATTATTGCTTCACGCTCAGCGAGTTAGCGACACCATCCCGATGGCCAGCAGAGTACCTTGGTTACCAACCGGCACGAAGACTTTTAGAACATAGGGTGGGAAGGAAAAACAAGAAGTTAACAAAAAATACAGACTAAAGAGTGAGCATGGTGTAAAAAAAACCATAAAATTTGAAAGTAAACGACCAATTCAACAGAATGAAGTAAATACTGCTTTGTATGCATCGACGGTTTTTGCATGGCTCTTGATAGGATTACTAAATCGCAGTTACCATTCACGCAAAAATGTTTATGTTAAATGCAACAATGAGGGGGAGGGGATTTAGGCTTAATGGCGTCGACAGCTAGGTCCTTAGCATCAACATGGAAGAATCTTATCGTCGCTATCAGGGTTTTTTTTTTGTCAAGACCATCGTCCGTTGGCTAAGGGTGCCGAAGTCTGGAAATGAATTATGGTAAACAATCAACTCATTTTCTTGCTAGCCTATTAGTATACCAGTCGTATTGCTGAAGCTTCATAACACCTCCGAACTATTACTCGGTGGGATTGACTTTGCAAAAGAGCTTGTCGTTTGGTATCACGTCTTCAAACGGCCGCAAACCTTGGCAGAAATCCTTAACAACAGGGGTGGTCGGAAGAATGCCTCGAAACTTTAATAAAATATGAGGACTGTGGGTCGACTCCAATAGGCATTCAATACACAAACACAAGTATGCTATATTTCTGTCCTCTCATGGGGCCATCATTAGGCGCAAAAACACACAGAGTAAAAAAGAGAAAGGTCAAAAGCCTATCAGCCAACACCAGCCATTTTACCGGAAACTGGCTTGTGTAGGTTGGTAGGCTTTTGGGTTCTCTCTTTTTTACTCTTGTGTGTTTTTATGCCTGATGACGGCCCCCATGAGAGGACAGAAATACAGCGTGCATGTTTTTGTGTATTAAATGCCTAATGTGTTCTAACGGAGTCGATCCATAATCCTCATATTTTATCCTTGACAAGTTTTTGTTTTGGGGTAGATTTAAAAGTTTATAGTTGGTGTAAGTAGATTTAGTTTTGGGTAGATTTAGTTTAGGGTTAGACCAAGGTGATGGCTTTCACAAAGTAAAAATCACTGATAGTAATACAACAACAAAAAAAGGCTGTAGCTCCACCTCCCGATCCCCTCGAAAAAAATATCCAAATACGTAAAGCCGGTGAAACAAGAAATTAGCGTGTAAAGCTTGTAGGCAATACTGCAATAATGTAATCAATAATGCAAATTACAAGCGGGACTGTTTCATTTAATCGATTTGAAATTGTGCGAGTGCCTGTGACAGGATACAACAGAAATTAAGAGATTGGTTTGTTTCATGCCATATCTTTATTAAATTTACGAAAATGTCCTTTTTTTCATGCTTTTACCAAAATTTGTACTTTCCCTGATAAAAACTGACGTTCAAATAATTAGTTGTCTGATATGCTAAATTTACGTAACTGAATCAAATTGTTGATCATTCTGAATCCCTCTAACCATAGGAGTTGATTGTGTTTTGGTGGATAAGCAACTTGACTAAACCGGAAGTTTAAGAGCGCGGCGTCAAAGGACGTACCGCCACGCCAATCGGGACTCGCGGGAAATTTAAACCCAACGCACTAGGTTTAATCCCTCTAAACCATCTTTCAACATGGCGGAGAAAGCAGACGACGCCTAGTATAACGCGGTACTAAACTGGTATAACGGTAATAAATTAGATTTAGTAATTTATTCAATTTTTCTGCTGCTACGACATTTTAACTTGGTTAAACTTACTGTTGTCACAAGAAGATGACTCATTCCACACCGGTTTTCTTGCAAATATCATGCATTCATAAGCACCCCGTCTCGTGTTACAAAAATACGATATTTATTTCCCCAACAATCGGCGTTAAGGTTTCGTTCGACTGTCAAACTTTGTTACAAAACACAATGGCACGTAACGCCTGGCAATATAACAATCTCTTATCTTACCTAGGTTTGATACATCATAAACAATGTAGTACAGGGCGTATTTCACAGAAAATTCCACCGCCTACGAGCGGATCAACCGCGAATACCTCATGGCGGCTTGGTCAGCCGGAAGTAGCAAACGCGTTTTGCATTCTGGGTACATTCGTGAGTCACGCTTGCCATCGAAAACAACGCACTTCGGCTATGCATTTGAGCTGGGAGTTGCTTATCCATTCAAACACAATCAACTCCTATGCTCTAACCCTTCCCCGTCATACAGTTTTTTGGTTGATCAGTATTCATATTTGTTACAAGAAAAAGGAAGGGCTGCATCGTTCTTCATTCGCATGACACTTTTCATAAGAATCTGGCTAAAGACCATCATAAGTGGTTTTATTAAAACAATTTAAAAACAAGCTTAACCAATACTACGTTGAAAACATAAACATACCACATGAAAATGTTTTAGCAAAATACACGTAAGGAAAAGGAATTGCCCAAAAGAAAACAACCCCGGAGGGGTGGAAGGCAGGTGAGACATAATCCAAGTAGTAACCATGTCAGGTACAACCGCGAAATGAAACCCACTCACCAGTGGTACAAGTGCGACCGACCAATAGCAACTACCAAAAGATGAAGGGGCGAGGGTGAGAAGGATATAAGATTATGTTGGTAAAGGTCGTCACCCTGCCTGAGGCAGACAGATGTGTGAGCCATGTTATCAAGGTTAATTAAAATATACGTGTTTAAAAGGCCAAACAGTCCCAAACTTTAAACTTTGCTAGCTCATTAGTAATGTGGTTTGACCTCAACCTCCCTTGTTTAAAGCCGAAATATTGATACTTATTTTCTCTGCTGTCTTTCAATATTTTTCAATCAAATTTAGGATTGGTGAACATGTGTCCGAACTTTTACTAATTTCCGATTTGTCACATTGAAGATCTGGACTTGAGCTTGTTATTTTCAACGTTATTTTCATTTTTAGCTTGTTGCTGTTTGTTGTTGTTGTTGCACGACACGTTTCTACATACGACGCTCTCTACAGATTACAGGAAGGCAAACCAAGCGCTGCTACATAAAAAGACGAACAACGTTTCGAAAATTTACAATTTTCGTCATCAGTTTAGCATAATAAAATCAAAGCCTGGCAAAAGCCACTAAAAAACATAACCACAGTTAAAAGCGTAAAAGCATAAAAACAGTTATTTAAAACGGATAAAAACCACCAATTTTTTCCCCTTAAAAGAGGCAGAAATGGCAGCCGAAATGCACGACCCACCTGCTCCGTTAGCAAGGTGTATGCAAATCAGGGTCACGTGTTCCATAGGTGTGATCCATTCGTTATGGGGGTTGCACAATACGCCTGGCAAAACAGTCGAGTTTACGTGTTTTAATAACAGGAAAATATGCTTTTAGATATTTATTATCTGGCACTAAGTGGTTATGTACAGGTGGTGTATGTGTATGGATGACCAGCGTTTCAAGATTAATACGTGCTCTAGTGTGTTTTTCTTGAAACAAGATTTGGACCTTGTCCAAGGCGTGGGTGTGGCCTGTTGCGTATTTGTTAGGCGACTTGCCTGTTGAAAGGCAGTGCTGCACTGATGAATTGAAAGGCAGTGTTGCACTAACTATTTGTCCTGTAAAACTAATTTTTAGCTCACGGCGTACGTCTGTTGAAATTTTACGCACTTAGCTGGCTTTCTTTAATTTTCAAAAGGTATGGCTTAGCGTTGGACCTCGGTTTTTGGTTTCGAAGGTCGTGGGTTCAATTCCCCGCTCAGGCAGTCTGATATTTCAGTCCAAAAGGCAACGTAAATGGGTTTGCATCCGTATTTATTTAACCCTTCTCGAGCCCATTTGGCGTTCCGCCCTGTTTAATGGGGGTAATTCGATGGGAACAACAAGTTTAAGGAGAAAAACTTTTTTTCCGGAAATCAGTTCCATCGGTCTCAAGAGATATAGCTCGATTTCTTAAAGCTACGTGAGTCAAAAAGTACCGCCTAAAATAGCCTCAGAAGAGTCAACAACCAAAATGTTAGCAGCTATAGACAGCCATTGCAGTTAGTGACAAACGCAGTTGGCTTTCCCTTCCCCGATTTTAATTAGCATTTTGTTTAAGGCGGTGGTACCGGTCGTTGTTTTATTTTCCAGAAAAGCAAAACAAAAAGACGATAACAAGAAAAGGACGCATCTGTCTGCATCTGTCTGCGAAGCCTAAGGCGCATGATACTGTCGTCCCAGGGAGGAGAAAGATTTGTACATCCCATGATATTCAATACGTTGCAGAAGAAAGTTTTTCAATTAAAATTAGGGGTGTTTCCATGGAACAAATCTTCGTAAACTAAAGTTGATTTATGCACTAGCACGATGCCGAAAAAAAAAAGGGAAATGTAAATTTAATGAGAATTTCTCTCGTGATTTCATTTGTTGTCAAGTATATGTATAGCATTATTTCAGCTTTCATAATGGTGTAAGTTTACATGTATCAAAATATAAAAACCACGACCATAATCAGGTCAATGGCCTGCATAAACGTTGTGTCACATAAAATAAAGTCCCTGATTGTATCTTTCTTCTAACTTCCTACAGATCTACACTGTAATAAAAAAAAAGGCAAACAGGTTTTATAAAAATGGAACAGAATTCTGGCGGGGCTGCCAAAATATAAAATACATGGACCAAAATATAAAAAAACCATATCCTTAATCAGGTCTGCGGCCAAGATACACGTTGTGTCACGTAAAATAAAGTGCCATATTCAATAGTTCTAACTTCGCACATAACTACTTTGAAATAAAAAAAATGGCCATCTAGTTTTATATAAATGGAACAGAATTATGCCAGTTAAGGTTTTCGTATTTTAAAATTTTGGGTCCAGATATGATGTCAGAATTTTAACATACCTGGTACTTGACCATTGATTACCAGCGTGGCTGCTAAATAATACATGCCTTGCTTGTTTCCAGTGCCAGGCGAAAAACTGCCAGACAACGCACCACATTGACTGTCGATTACATCCAGGTGTAAGGATTATATCCGCCCCCCCCCCCCCCCTTTCCTTACTCGGGTTTTATGTATACAACGAATCTGTAACGAGTTGGCTTGAGTAAGTCCTGGCCATCGGACATGAGAACATTCGTTGCCAGGAACTTAGGACGATTTGGCCTACCGAGCTGTGATCGTGCCCAGTTTGTGTAATGGTTGTCGCCAAGACTTGCGGGCCACTTACTCAATGAGCCGCGAAAACTCAACCATTTGCGTCCTTATTTCCAGGTGTTTCATAAAGTTGTGGGCCATAGTCGGGATTGAGCTTTCCCTGAGAGAGAAGCAGTTCAAAAAACAACCATTTTTTTAAACAGAATATCTATATAATAATCCTGGAGGCCGGCTAAAAGGAAGGCTACAGGGAAAAGGAAAGGCTAAACGGAAAACCACTTTTCCCCTCCTCGCGCCTGCATTGAAAATGCACTCTCCCACTCTACCTGCATGGAAACAGGAGGCAGGCATGAGTGATCGATCAACAAAGGTTCAATCTGACAAGTCGTCGGGCCGAACAATCACTTCTCCCCTCCTCGTGCCCGCATTGCAAATGCGCTCTCCCTTTCTACCTGCATGGAAAGAGGAGGCAGGCATGAGTGGTCGATCAATCTGACAAGTCGTCAGGAGGAGTGCCGGAAAAGTGCCGGAAAAATGTCCCGGGAAATGTGTCCATAAACTTAATTCATGGCCGGCCCCTCTAGAGCGTCCTCTAGTACTTTCATAATTTTCTAACGGCAATTTTCTAAGTAGTAAACGGTGACCACCAGCCAATGAAGCCTCCTTAAAACGGGTAAAATGAACTCCGGGCATTTTACCAGATTAAACTGTCAGGTTCGTCCTTCCATGTTGTTTTTACGACCGAATCGTCTGGTTTCTCCGCCACATAACAAAATGTATGACAGAACTACATTTGGTTTGCGTAAACTAATTTCTGCACATACTATACGATGTGTACCTGATGGCTGACTTGGCTTCCTATCGAAACGCGATTAATGTTTGGTTACCATGGTGACAAAACTCTCCGCCCAAAAGCGTTTGACATAATCGCTGATATTCGAAGTGTGGCGTGTCAGTAGAGGCAACTACACTATAGTCCAGTGCCATTTCAAAAAAGCTTGTTTGGAGGTATATACGACAGTTTTCAATCGATTCTATCTGTAAAATGACTGCAGTATCCAAATCTGGATGATGCCACCTTGGCGTCATTGAGCATTTTGTTAAAATCTAAGATGGCGGCCATAAATGTAGCTTATTTTCATGTTTTTTTGACTATACAGCCAAATATACGTATTTTTTGAAAGGAAGATATATTAGGAAGTGGTAGAACATTGTATTTGGTACCTTTTACGTCCCATATCTGAACGTCGCAAAACTATAAACAACGGAGCTTTGACCTAGGGAAATTAGCAAAACTCCAAGATGGCGACCTAACTTTGATTTTCGAATTAAAAGTGCTATTGTGAGCTAATACCTCAAAATGGATATGCTTAGGCTTTTCTGAAAGGTGTGTATCTATCTATTCTTTCCATCAATCCAAGCCGAAATCGTTTAAGTTTGGTAGGGACCGTCTTACGCTCATTTAAAAAATGAAGAGGTAATGGGTGTAACGGCGAAATGTATGTTGATTTTATAATTCAGAGTGCTGTTGTGAGCCCTCTAATATCCCAAAAGGGGCATGCTTAGGCTGTTCTCAAATATGGAGATATATTATATCCATCAATCCTAACCTAAATTGTTTAACTTAGATACAAATACAAATATTAGCATTGCAATGGCACTAGCCACTACCTTAAAATGGGCGTACAACAGTCCCTATATAAGTGAAACAATTTAGGTTAAGATTGATGGAAAGAATAGATCCCCAATTTCCAGAAAATCCTAAGTACGTTCATTTCGGGGTATTGGAGGGCTCACAATAGCATTTTGAATTCGAAAATCAGCATACACTTTTGCCGCTACGTCGTTAGCTCTTCATCTTTAAGTGAGCGTAGGACGGTCCCTATCAACCTTAAACAATTTCGGTTAGGATTGATGAAAGTAATAGATCTCCACCTTTTAGAAAAGCCTAAGCATGCCCATTTTGGGGTATTAGAGGGCACACAACAGCACTTTGAATTACAAAATCAACATACGCTTTCGCTGCTACGCTATTAGCTCTTCATTTTTAAATGAGCATAGGACGGTCCCTATCATACCTAAACAATTTCGGGACGGTTGAATTGGTAGAAAGAATATATCCCTACCTTTCAGAAAATCCTAAGTATATCCATTTCGGGGTATTAGGGGGCTCACAATAGAACTTTGAATTCGAAAATCTAAGTTTTACACCGCCATCTTGGAATTTTCTGGGGTCAAAGCGATGTTATTTATAGTTTTACGACGTTCAAACATAGGACATAAATGGTACCAAAACGCTGTTCTACTACTTCCTAACACATCTTCCTTTAAAAAAAAATGCATATATTCGTCTGTACAGTCAAAAAAATGAAAATAAGCTACATTTACGGCCGCCATCTTGGATTTTAACAAAATGCTCAAGGTTGCCAAGGTGGCATCATCCAGATTTGGATTCAGCGTAAAATGTACATATAGAATCGATTGAAAACCATTGTATTATACCTCCGAACAAGGTTTACCACAAAAATGGCACTTTGGCACTGGACTAGTACGTAAAATCTTACGCGGTACTTAAATTAACCATAAATAATTGGTAATAAGTTGATAATAATCGCGGTAAAACTCTTAGTAATGTTACAGATCATATTCTATTTTACATCTACGAAACAATATTTTAATTGGCGGAGCGTAGCGTAGCCTATAACAGATACTGAATTGCAAAATGTTGGTCGGTTGCACTTTTGTACTCTGGGTGGAGCCCAAACCAAAGCGTAGATTGCTATCAAATTTGCCACATTGTTAGCTAGCCTCAGAAGTATTGCTGAACTTGAATTTGCCGTAAATTGATCAATTATAATCCAGAAATTACTATTAATCGAATTTATCGATCTAACACTTGCCATTTTAAATTTGGAATCCTGAATAGTTAAGGAATTCCGATGAAGCGTGCACTGTGCTACTGGTAATCAAGTGAACTTTAAAAACCGTCAAAATAAATCAAGGTTGCTTCCTTATAGCTAACAATCTTTTTGTACGTAACTCAACGAAATAATAACATTTGATTACTGCATTTTAACCACGAAAGGAAAGCAGGCAAATGAAAAAACCAAAGGATTCGTTAACAAGGCGACCCAAATGTGAAATCTGAAATTGCCACTGCGTGACGAAACGACTTATATTAAACGGAAGAACACAGCAGATGTTGTGTTTATACCATAACAGGGAACAATAAATGCCGTCGTGCTGTAATTTCAAGAATCCTGTGGTTGCTATGGAAACTAAGCTCTCAGTCCTGTATTGCAAGAATGAACAGGCTTAACCTTCAACGCAATAGGCCTAATTTTTCTGCTGTTGTCGCTTGCGAAATTAAAATGGCAGCTAAAAATTAGGCCTGAAAGATCTGAAAGCTTAAGAATTATTCAAATGCTATCTTCACACCCAGGCTAACATCGTCTGCCCAACAATTGTGATAATTCCAACTTAAAAAAATTAGCGTTTGCTGATGTAGTATGTGCCAGAGGTGTGCACGTCAACATTGCCGTAGGAGTCGGCATAGGGAGCCGCGGTTCTTTTCAATCTTTTAATTATTGTGACGTACTATCGTTACTTATGCTATGGGGGGGGGGGGGGGGGGTGAGGGTGGAACATGTAAATACGAAATGAGCAAATGAGGGAGTCAAGAAATCAAAAAGCCCTACATTTGAGGATTTTCAGCAATGGATTCACAATTGCCCAATGCCAACAGATTTTAGCAATAAAGCTCTGAAGCTAGTTGAGGATTGTTTACGAAATCCACAGCGAAGAGGCAGCGACTAAGCAAAACCCAGTGTTCGTTTCAAGACTCAAGACAAGATCGTGCATAGGCCGCAGCATTCTGCTCAGGCACTTGAAAATCTAACAATTCTCAAGATGACAAACAACCGGAATCTCATCCAGGCTGTTCAACAAAAGCTAAAATTTCAACAAGACAGGACGATGTTCTGGGGTAAAAGTTATGTGGAAAAAATGCTTTCAAATAACATGAGGAGACAAGTAATCCAATTAATTTGTGAGACAGTGGGATACGAAATAAAATCCTCTCCTGACAAGCAAATGGCACTAGTGCATAAAAACATCAAATGCAATTTAATTTTCGGTCATATATTTGCTGATCTTGGTCACCTAAAAACGGACGTAGCATACAATATGAGTAATGGTAGACTTACAATACACAAACAATATGAAATGGTGCTGTACGTACAATAAAAATCAAACAATTACATAAAAAACGGAGCTTGACACATATTCAGCTCACTGGTGATCCACTATCATGGAATGATTAGATAGATGGTCATTGACCTTACATGTTGTTGACATGTAACGTTTTAAACCAGCCCTGCCATTTTCCCATTTCAGGAAATTTTTAATCTCATTGCTCACACGCGATTTGTTTGATGCAATGGTGAAGGCTTCCAATTGCAATCTAATTTTTTCGGTTTGGTTTCCTGTAGAGAATGTTTCTGCTACCCACATCTACAACATGGTGGGTACCGCTAAGGTGTTTTTAATGGCATATGATTTGTCAGATCTGGAACCAGCTCCAGTGTGATCAAGTTTGCGAATCCCGATTGGCCTCCGACATTGACCAAAATAGAAAAAATCGGCATTCATTGCACGTGATGTAGTACGCAACATTCCGGCAAGTGTCATGTAGGGACTGAAAATGGAATCTGCCAAATTCAGGGAAGTGGGTATATTGCAATCATCATTGTCAAGGACTCCAGTTACGATATCCTGTTGCTGGATGGTCGACTTTTCAGAACAGGGGAGGAGGAGAAGAATCCTGTTTTTCATCCTTCAATCCGTTTCACAGAGGAGGATGAGAATGAGGATGGATCGATTGCTTTCCATGACCTTAGATCGACCCATAAGGACTATTTTCTTCAAACCACCTTCACATCCCACTACTTGCGAACGACTTACTCCATCAACCGTGAAAGTCCAACGTTTTGAATCCGCATTTCCAGGTATTACACAATAATTTGCAGTCAGACAATGAGCAGCAGCATGTTTTATAAAATTGGATCAAAGAATTAACTGGAAACAAAGACGACTTTGCCATTCAGAAACAAAAACATTACCGCTCGTATCCCAAAAGAACTCACAGCTGTAAAGGTACACAAATTTAAAAAAAAAATAATAAAAACTGAGTAGAGTTCACTCGAACGAAATGAACAATCTTAATTTCAATTTCGGGGAACAATATTGTTTTTAGGCATTGGTAATGTCAGAAAGTGAAGGAATTTGTGCTTCAAAAGTTTGTGTTTGTCGGTTTCTGTTTTAGATCTATTTCGTGTGAATGATTATGTGTTCATTTTGTGTCTGTATTTAAATTTGTTCACGTTTGTTGGCGTTTTGTTGTTTGCGGCGTTAGTTTTCTAAGTGTTTGTGACTTTAAGTTTCAGTTCTTGTGCATGTATATATGTGTATTTTGTTCGTGTATTTTAATGTGTGAAATAACCAACCGTTTTCTTTGTTTGATGAGTGATGAACAGTATTGGACAATGAAATTTAGACAGAAAAATGTTGGCTTCTCTGCTACGCTCCTTTATGGATTACTTCCTTCAGGGTGTAAATGGCTGCGAAAGTTCGATTGTTTTAAGATATCGCTTTCAAAAAAGACGAATATGCATATTTCTTGTCGCAGGTTGGGTGAATGATACACTGTTACGATGAATAATTACGACATTAAGCTGTTAGTCACTCTTGGACAACGAGTCCATTTCTCGCACGCGGGTAAAGACGGTTTAAGGAAGCGACGATTTGCAGACTGAGCTTTAATGATTTAGTCTGGATAAGACAAGGCTTGGTGTGGTTTAAACATTGCTGTAATGCACTTTAGTACTTCGTGGGTGCGAGAAAATAGTGATGGTTTTCGCTTTAATAACGTTACTTCGGTAACCAATATTCACCAACAAAATGCAAGCTACAAATGAAAATTCCGGAGGCGTTGGGCTTAGCTTTCCTTTTACCTTTAACTATTGACTGAACTAGC
>JAHWFP010168010.1:104601-131019 GCA_023313725.1 Lithobius niger | reverse complement strand
TCATCGCGTTCGGTGTGGAAGTAGGACAGTTGGTGCGTGTGCGTCTCATTGCCCAAGCCTGAGGAAGAATGCCAGTATAAGCATTCGAAAATTTGCTAGTTTGGAGTAACTGGAACACTTTTGGTACTGCGTAAAAAGAAGTAAGTGATAATGAACGAAAACCGAAGTAAATCATCCGTTCCATCGGTATTTGAATAGAATCTTGCGTTGATTCTTTGATTTTGCCATTTTTTTTTATCGTTTTGAATAGCAGAGTGCAGCCTGCACGTTTCTCCACAGTATTGCAATATGTCCGATCGCCATCGAGTTCACTGTGCGTTTTTTTTCACACGCAAGATGGCAGCTGCGCTAGCAGCAGACTGCAATCCAAAATTTATTTAAATAGAGATTTAGATAAAATTTTGGCAAAATTTTGTGGAAACCACTGAATTCTATGATACTTCATGAAAAACACGATAATTTTTCATATTCATCAAGTTGCCAGCTACCCCATGCAACTGAAAGAAGTGGGAAAAATACACAAATTTTAACCTCTTCTTTAGTAGTGAGTTTAAAATGTGTAGAATTTTCTTGAGGTTAGGTACAATGTGAACTTTTAAATTTGCAACATACAAAAAAATGTGTAACACTGTACTTGGCACCAACGTTATTAAAAATCTATAACAAACAACACATTCCAAGACTTGTCAGCAGATGGCACTACCTATTGGCCAAGTCACAAGCTTGGATGTGCATACACGTCTTTACTCCATCTGGGACAATTCTTTGTGACGTATGTATGTACGTTCGTTCGTGCTGCTTAAAGGATCAACAGCATGAAACTTTGCCACAAATTGTGGTAAAGTAACGTCCCTGGCTGATCAGTCCTCATTGTATTAAATTATGTTTTATTTCTTTGTAGCGCGTTAGTCGTTACTACCCCTACTGCTCTGAATTGCAGGCTTTTACATTAGGTCTTAACTTTTAACTCAAACTGTTCCAGTTACCTTGAGATTGTAATTTTGGAGTTGTTGGCTTTTGCAATGTGCAGGAAAGCCCAGTGATTAATGGCTGTCCACCGTTAAGTTTAATTTACGCTGGCAGGGTTCCACTATAAACATCAGTACCTGTAATATGAAACATTTAATAATTTTAAAACTACTATCTTCCATCGTCATGGCACAATTTCATATGGAAGACACTCACACGTCTTGCCAATTTTCGCCAGCAATGCTACTGTCATCATCAGGCACTTCAAAGGTAAAATTAGAATCCTAGTTACATTCTTGCTCTTTGCCAGAATTTGAATTTGGCAGGACACGTAGCCTCCTGTATTTGCAAGTAGTGGGTCTTTCATGCTGTATTAAAAGGTAGTGAGCCCTTCATGCCGCACTAGCTCTCTAACACCGCGCTAACTGCTCACTCCAAGTCCCTTCCCACGAGGTGTCTCACATTTGGGTAAGAAGGGCGCCGAATATTAATTGGAATCCATTCTGCTCATGGTATTGTATAGCAATGGATTCCAAGCACCTTAGATGACTGTTGCGTGCAGTTTAAGCGGATGAGCGTCGTGGCCTTGTTCCATTCAATTTCATGCTCGGGGTCGTACCGGTGCTTGAAAACCTTACAAGTGCTTATTTTTCATATTGTAATTTACCAAGCCCTTGAAAAATTAAAAAAATCCAACACTTGTTTATTCCTTGAAAGTACTTGCTTTGATGCATACCACGATTCAGACACTTAATTATTTTTTGAGCTTTGAAAGTCACTTAAAAATGTATTAAAACATTTGAAGTTGTGTGATTCTGCACAAGTTCTTTGAATTTTGTGAAATTTGGGACTTGAAGGTCCTTGAATGGTACGAACTCCAATTCATGATCAGTTGTTTAATGTTATTTTGGTAAATGTTATGTTTGACACTCGGCTGTCGTTACAGGTTTGACTACAATCGAATGGTTGGTGGGAAAATTACAAAGCACATTACTTTTCCGGAAAAATTAGACATGAGGCCATTCATGTCACAAAGACAGGTACTGTATACTTTTTTATTTGGTTGCTGGTGCTTAAGGCTGTACTGAACGAGAATTTTTCAGCCGAATCGAACCAAACCGAACAAACCTTAAATAAGCCGAACACCGAACACTTCCGAATCGAACAAAAATGTGCCAAACCAATCTATCTTAAACTAAAATTAAAAGAGCTCAGTTCACAAAGATTCATCAAAGCACAAGTTTCATACCAAATGTAGGTATTTTCCCATGGACTTGTAAGGCCATAGATGTTGAAACTCTTGTTTAAACATAAAAAATCTCCCACTACTTTTACATTTTCCCTTATAACTCCTGAACCGTTAGAGCTAGGAACTTGTAGTTTGGTCCAACAGAAGCTGGCAAAAAAACTTTCAAAATGGTGTATTCATACATCAAAATCCTTTGGTTAGAAGTGAAAATATGTTCGGTTTGAAAGACCGAACACCGAACCGAATTGAACACCCTCTGTTCGGCCATGTTCAGTTCGGTACAGCCTTACTGCTGCATTGGTGGTAACCGTAGAGTGACAATCAACATTGGAAGTTACAATATTTAGTATAAAGTTGGGAAAAATATTATCGCAGCAGCAGCACTGTTAATGGGTTCTTTTTAGGGTTCGAGCGAGTCCAGGTAAATTCCCGATCCGGTACCGGGTAATGCTATTTTTGATATTTTTCATAAGCAGAATTACACTACTGAGCTATGGCTGACAGGTTGCTACGAACGTGATAGGCAAAATGCAAAATGGTGGCAGAACACATTTCGTAGCTTTAAATAATGCTCTTTGCCGTCACATGTCTGCAACATGATAATTGTAAAGAACAGCTTAAAAATGAAGCTACCATCAATGATGACGTAATTTCTTTAAAAAAAACAACAACAATGAAATGGGCAGTATGTTGTATGACCTCAGCCTAGAACTGAAATGGGCAGTATGTTGTATGACCTCAGCCTAGAACTGAAATGTAATCATTCTAGCAAAACTCATTGCACTCTGTTGTTTGGTCCGTGGTCGTTCTGTCGGGCCAGTGTGATGGGGGGTATATTTAGTGCTGTCGTTCACTGTCTTACTTTTCTTTGTCGTTCGTTAGTCATGGCGGTCTGAACCAGTCATACTACCTCATTGCTATAAAACATTTCGTTTAAGAAGGATTTTTTTCCTCATTGCAATGTTGGTTATTTTAAAATTATTAAAATTATTTTTAGTAAAGTTAAGAAATGTTATTTAGGCTGTACTGGTACGGATATTCCATCCCCATGGCAGAAACAGGGCGGCACAGCAGTGTACACTGCAGAAAGACAGTTGTGTCAGCAGAACATATCCATCTTGCTGCTGTTTCAATAATACTTATCCTGCAGAAAGAAAGCCATATTATCGCAGAAAGCTTGAAAAGTTGCTGCCATGGGGTACTGGGTCGGATCGGTAGCCGATATCTGTATCAGCAATTTTGATGAATATTAGAGATGTGCGAGTAGAATCATTTTAATTCGAGTCGAGCTGAGTCTGCAACAGAAGAATCGAGTATTTGGTGGACAGACTTATTTTGCAAGTATCTTTTTTATTTGTTAGTGTAATAATAACTAAGATGTTGCTTAGCGGACTGTGTGGGGCAACGTGTATAACTGGTTTTCCAGTTTTTAGGATATAACTTTAGAATGGTATGAGCTAGTGGCTGTTAATTTGCACCACTGGAAAGCTCGTCGAGACTATGAATTTGGTGTATTTGAATGTCAAAATACGGTCGAAAATTGACAAAGTTATCGCATTTTCACTTTCAGTTATCGAGTTTTCCGAGTATGGATACAAGCGACGAGCCGAGTTTGAGTACGCGTTGCATGCTCGGCTCGGCTCAGCTCGAATTTTTCAAGTATCGCACATCCCTACTGAATATCGATAACTTTGGAACCATTACGGTTTATGGCGTTTTGCTCATGAAATCACCGAGTAACTTCCTAGCTATCTTTTAACTGTTGGTTACTATTTTGAAAATATTTTATTTTAATAATTAAAAAAATACACTGTTGGTAAAAAATGGGGATTAAATTTCGGATACCTGTATCCTTATTAGCAAAATTTTTAAAACTTGATCTGCATCGGATCAGTAACGTTAATGTCGGCGCGAGCGTAAATATTGCATATTGTCAGAGTCCCAATTGGTAGCTTACATGTTTCGCTCATTTATACTTTTTTTTTTTACCTAATGGCATGGCTACTACTTAAATTCCAACGTTTGTATTCCAGACTTGATTTGACCTTTCTGTTGCAGTGTTTACCTGGTGTAGTTTTCAGATGTTATTCGTTTGTTCTGCAGGGGCCGCCAGTCGTATTTCAGTTGTATGCCGTTTTAGTGCATCAAGGAGTTTCCTGTAACTCGGGGCACTATTTCTGTTTTGTGCGGAACTCTAATAATCTTTGGTACAGCATGGACGACTGCAAGGTGAGTGTGAAATACTGAATTATTGCTAGCTCTTGATTATTAAACTGTGGAAATCGGCGCTTCATAACACTGAGTTTCAAAACCATCAATCTAATCCATAAAAACTCGAACAATGTTAGTGACAGTTGATAATACTACGAACTTTAAGGGGACTGCTAAAAATGTACTGTATTAGCCATAGTTCTTATTAAACGGATAAAAGAAATAAGACTACATGCAGCTTTAAAATAATGTAGCTTCCGGTATAATGTATTCTCTTTTCATTTGTCCTTGACCTTTGCGCGTGCACAAACGGACGAAACTCTTTTCACTTCCCAACGAAACAAAATTCAAGGGGGGGGGGGGGGGGAGAAACCACTACAAACAGAAAATTCATAAAAACAACCTGGAATTATAAATATTCGTTCGTCTTATCAGTTCGTACAGTTGTATTAACAGTGTTCGTTATAGCCGTATATATTTAATGCATTCTGAATAGCTAACCAACCAAAATCTTGAAAAAGTTCTTATTAGGCCATTTAAAAAAGGATAGTTGTTACTCGGGCGAAAAAGAAAATTTTCCATGCGGGCGAGCGGTTTTTTTTTTTTTAGCCACACCACCAACAATAATACTGTTGCTAAGAGTAATAATAGATAGTAGTAATAATAACAGTAATAATGATATACTCTGATCCCTATTGTTGGTGTGGCGCTCGTGATGGTTTTTTTTGGTCCAGTGTCTCGTAATCGTATTTTATTGCAAGCGCTGTGGTAAATAGCAAGGAAAATGGGGAAAAAAAGGTCCGTGCGGCGATGCCTGAGAAACAACTTTTTTTTTAATGGACTTATGCGGGAATTATTGTTATCAGATTTCTTATTAAAGAGGTTTTACTGTATTTTTCGTTATAGCGCAGTCATCAGGAATTGCAGTGGTAACATTAATCTAAGCCTTTCTAAAGCCTGAACACTACCATGTTTCTTCACAGTCCAGTGTAAAGCAAACTGAGAGCAGACTCAACAGAACGTTACAGAATGTGTGTTCAGCGAAAGTGATGTTATTTTTTTGATTCATGTGATGGATCGAGTCGCTGTGTGACATTACTTCCACTCTTTGGAACGCTCCTTAAGTTTGTCGAGTTCTGATTATAGTTTGTGGAAATCCTCACAGTCTGAAATGCTAACGTAGCAACAAATAGCACACGACTGCAAGCGTTCCACCT
The DNA here is from genome assembly GCA_023313725.1 of Lithobius niger. Lineage (NCBI taxonomy): Eukaryota > Metazoa > Arthropoda > Chilopoda > Lithobiomorpha > Lithobiidae > Lithobius > Lithobius niger. The sequence continues at coordinate 125,373 of JAHWFP010168010.1, read as the reverse complement.
AAACTGTCTCCAATAATGATGAATTTTGATGCCATTTGTTTTCTCCTTCCCAGGTACGCCAGGTGGCACTTAATGTTGTGCTAAGTCAACAAGCTTATCTACTTTTCTATACCCGTATTCCTAACAACCCATCACCTGTCACAAAGGTTAGTGAAGCTTATATGTATATATAATACATCCGATTTCCCGGGAGTAGGCGAAGGAGGGGGGTGGTGTCAGTATTGATTTTGAATCTTATCATGTACTCAAAAAATGTTGTAGGTGATACAAATTTAGGTATCCGCGACATGATGGTATGTCTTTATAGCTGTTGTATGTAGCTATTATTCCATGTAGACCAGTACTGTATCTTATGTTGGCTACTGTTGGCTAAAACAACCAAAACGTTGATAGTAAGAGACTCCGGAATTTTTTTACAGAGCTCTTCAACATACCAGACCTCTACCAATTCCATCCATTCTGTGTCAAGTATGAATGGCAGTATGGGCCATGCTTCCCTTGATGCCCGCAGTTTGTCCGCTGGCAAGAAACCCAGCGTGGCTGCTCTAAATTGCAACAATGCCAAGTCCAAGCCTTTGTCTTCAGTTTCAGTATCTGTCGGGGTGAAAAGGCCCTCTCCTGCCTCTTCCCCTTCCATCTCTACCAATCTCATTCCTCTTCCCCTGAGCAGGTAAGTGACAACGAGGTTGAACATTTTGGCTGCATACTGTATTTCTGTCAAGAGTAATGCTGTATTGATAATTTCTTATCTTTCGAACCCCATGCCACTTCCCGACGTGTCTTGGAATGTCCTCCCCATTTCTCCCATTCATTAAAAACATGACCTTTAGGCAAAGTAAAGTTAATTGTTTGGTTTACAGGTGGGTGTTGGTACCTTAAATTATCGCGAGTCAAAATTTTTTACCTGAATTTCAGTCTACCTACTAAAATCATATTTTCGCCAAATTTTTTCATAACAATATAAAATTTTAACTGGGTCGAAACAAGCTTTCAGTGGTCCAAATTTTAATCCTCAAGCTCAAACCACTAAAGTAAATCGTTGAAGACTAGACGAAAGATAACATAGCAAAGATACATATTAAGTTTAACATATTAGCAAAGATAACACACTAACAAAGGCCACAACCGCTCCCAATGGCATGTTCGTCTCACCACCAGAAACCATGGAATCTTCACCCGATTCCATAAATATGTCAAAATTGATGTTAGATGATCCATGACCCTCCAACAATGCAAGTTCACGTGCTTTCCTTCGAAGATCGGCTCTTCGTGCCAAGTCAGCCCACGTAACCTTGATCGTCGCCACGATTTTGGGGTCCATAACGGCACACACTTTGGCGCACTTAAAGTTGTTAAAATCGCATACACCGCATATGCGACACAGTACATGCGGATCAAAAATGTTTGTCCGTCGACCAACTTCCGATTGCCCTTCCCAGGCCACAAAGCGATTTTAACGGTTTCTGTAACAGAGAACAGGTAGCTGCGGCTGTACACAGTTGCGTTCCAAAACAAACTGTGATTAGATGCGGGGAAAGAGGCACCGCCTAACGGTGGGCATGAGCTCCAATGGGCACCATTGCAAGGACCGAGTACATTTAACCCTTTCGAGCCTAACGCCATTTTTCAGTTTTCTGCTGAAAAAGCCTATGGCGAAAACATGGCCGCCATGAACAAGTTGCATGCCTCACGAAAATAAATTGTAAAAAAAAAACTATGCGGTCTAGGAGTATAAAAATTCGCAGATTTAATAATTATATTGTAAATTATTGACCAGAAATATAATTGGGACCATCTTCATGCGTTTTCATTATTTTAAAAAATCCTTAAGTTCGACTACGTGAACAGCGCTAACGAAAGTTTCAAGTTACAGTGCTAGAAATGATAACATCCACTCGATATTCTCCGTCACAACGCTTGTTATTACTTCCGAAATCATTATTTTATGTTTTATCACCGTAAAAATAGTTGCTTTTATCACCGTAAAAGTTGCTTTATTCCTTCAAAATTCGCGATTGTCGAAAGCCCACTACCAACTCGCGTAGGACAGCCATTGTGACCGGCTGCCCTCAATGTGACACACTCGTGCTAGCGCCAATGGATGCGACCTTCATTCGCTTCGCGTGACGTCACTTGTGAACGGCCGAAGAGTCACGTGCCGCGAGCGAACCAATTAGCGCTCGCGATAGCGCGTGATGCCGAAGCGTTTGAACAAAGCCCGTTGAAACGGAACATTTGATTCGAGGAATATCGGCAGTGACATGGGCGTTTTTCGCGGGGTAGAAAATTGGGAATCCCCTCTGTCGAACGCGACCAAGATGGCGGCTGTACGTTGCGTCGTTCCGGAGATATCATAGTTTGAACCAAGGGCTATTTTCAGCAAACAAACACAATTTTCACGTAGATTTTGGCCACGATGCCTACAGTAACATCGATTAAGGTAATAAAAAGATGATATTAAATTATATTAATCGAAATTAACCGAAAATATACGTTTCAAAATACCCAAGTCAATCGGTATTACACCTCCGATGTACGCAATTGGATTTTTTTTTTTTAACAGTGCGGTGAAGTGGGCGAACGATGTATCGTCATTTAGGCTTTTTGGCAACGGAATTGCAACGACAATATATCGTCGCTTAGGCTCAAAAGGGTTAAAGATCTGGTTTGGGGCGGGTACATTTCCAATAATTGTAACGCATTAATAAAATACAGGTAAGTATTTTTGGCTAAGTAAAAACAGTATTTTGCCGGCCCTCCTGCAGGGCCGGCTGAAAATTGTTTCTGTTGCCTAATAGGAAATATACAATGCCTGAAAATTTGTAGCATTCTTCCCTGAAGTATGTTTCTCTCGCTGGAGTTTTAAAGTTGTCTCGAGCCAGCCAGCTGCGTAACCCACTCCGGCGCATGCGCAGTGTCCTCTATAAAAGCATTCGGAAGAGACCGGCCCGTCATCTTTTCCCTCTCGATGCGTCAAGTGGTGACTCAAGAGGGGAGGTAAGGGTGGGTTCAGGTATTGTGTATTTCCTATTAGGCAACAGAAACAATTTTCAGCCGGCCCGGCAGGAGGGCCGGTAAAATACTGTTTCTTTTGCCGTTCAGAAATATACAATACCTGAAAATTTGTAGCATTTTCAGTAGACCTTGTCAACTCAGGTGGTGGGCACCCTTGACAAGTACCCTAGGGTTACGAGCTGGTTTACCCCCAAAAAGATACACTTCGCACTTTATTGAAAACAGATTGAAAACAGGAATTTGGATCTCTTTCGTAAAATATTTGTGGCCCTGAAAAGGGCCGTTATGTTCAAGGACGGAGTTTTTACACGATTCCACGATCGTGGAAAATTATCATCTTTCCAAAAAAAATCAATAACACATTCTGTCTAAGAGTAAAATGTCGGTTACAGAGTCTAGGTTCCATTTTGTTTCGTGGAATTTCGTGGAATTTGAGGTTTGCCGTGGAAAATGTCGCATTTCGTGGAATTCCGCTTAATTTGAGTTATAGTTAAGATTTTTCAGCAGTAAATGATAATAAAAATTGAGATTTACAAATCTTTTTTTAAACGCCTGTTCGGATATACTTGATAGGAACGCTGACAGGAGTGTTCTAGTGGTTTCGTATCTTATAATTCCGGTTTTCGTCTTCACTGCCGTCTTCTAGCTAATTTGCTGCTGCACCCACTCGTGGAATTAGCCGATTTTATCGTGGAATTTTGCATTTTGTCCATCGCGGATCGCGTCGCGGAAAAGGAAAATTTTTATCGCGGAAAAATTACGTCCTTGGTTATGTTAGGTCTTGCTTCTGCTTCAGGACATCATGTTCGGGACATCGTGTCCAGGACATCTGCTTCAGAGATTCCGACTTCTTGGTGTCTGTTTTCTGTGCTTAAGGGGGTTGGATGGCATGTCCTGCGGTGACGATAGGTCCCAGACGATGTAATCCGTTTTCTTGGGTAGTCATGTCCCGGAAATAATGGCTTGTAAATATAGTTTGATTTCTCCAGGAGGCTGCTTGTAGGATTTCATTGATGCCTATATTGTTATGCAATGCCCAGGAGGTTGAAATCGCTCCGAGTTTGTGCGCCGTGATCCTAATTTTGTTGTCAGTACAATCTATGTTGAGATCTTCGTAGGCACTGTGGATTACAGATTTATCCATGTTGCAATCATTGCTGCGGAGGTGGTGGTGAAGTCAACTCTGAAGGGTAGAAATAGTTGGTTGCGGCCTTTGCGGAATTCGTTGTTTTCAGTTCTTTTAATGTAGCAGCGAAGTGCACGGACTGGACAGAGGAATCGTTCAGGTTCTTCCCCAATTATGTTTGTGAGAGCGGGGATGACAATCGGTTTTGAGGGTTCAGACGGTCGTTGTGTCTTTGCACGAAAGGATGCCCTTAGTCTTAAATGAATTGCCGTGAAGTTTTCATGGAAGAAACAGCAAGCCGGATCAATTGACAATGCTTGGATTTCGCAAGGGTCACAATGCTGACAATTGACAATGCTTGGATTTCAAGCCCTTGGAAGGCTTGAAGCAAGAGTGGTTAAAAAGACAGTTTTGCGTGTCAGCAGGTTCAGAGAGCAGCTTTGTAGAGGTTCATAAGGGGCTTTCATTAAGGATTGTAGTACGACGGATAGGTCCCAGTCAGGAAAGGTACTTTGTATGGAAGGTCTTTCTACTTCGAAAGATTTCATGAGGGTTGAGATGCGAAAGTCGTCCAGAAGATGTGATGATCCAGCTGCTTTGAAAATGGAGTTAAGGGCAGATCTGTATACCAGGACTGTAGACCCTTTGAGACCTTCTTTAAAAAGATCATTGAGGAAATTTACGAGTTCTGGTAAAGTGGGATTGATCGGATTAACTTTCCTTCCGTGACACCAATGAAACCAACGTTTCCAGTGACTATCGTAGATTCTGTTTGTAGAGTCACAGATTGCTTTGCTTGCGATCCTGGATGCTTCCTCTTCAAAAATTCCACCCTCTTTGAGGAGTTGGATGATAGTAGCCACCCGTGTAAGTGTAGACTGTTGCTGTGTTGGTTGAGGAGGGTGCCTTTCCTTTGAGACAATAGATCTGGAATTTCTGGTAGTCTTCTTGGATGGTCTATGAGAAGTTTTAGTAGAAGGGGAAACCAAGGTGCTGCTGGCCAATTTGGAGCTATCAGCAGGAATAGACCGGGTGTTGTTTGAATTCTTTGAAGAACTGTTGGGAGAAGTTTGAATGGTGGGAAGAGGTAGGCGTGGAGGTTCTTCCATGGAAAGGTGAGGGCATCCACTGTCCAGGCTCTGTCGTCGGGAATCGGACTGATGAACTGGGGAAGTTTAGCATTCTGTCTCGTGGCGAATAGGTCGATCATGGGTTTGCCCCAGAGGTTGAATAGTGATTCGCAGATGGATGTCTTTAGAGACCTTTCCCCAGAAGGTGGTTTGCGGCGAGACAGAGAGTCTGCTAATACATTGCGACTTCCTGGGATGTGGAGTGGTAAAATGGTTGTTTGTAGAGAGATGCAAAGTCGGAAAATTTCGGAAGTGATGTGATGGAGACGACGGGAGTGAGTGCCACCTTCTTTGCGGATGTAGGCGATTGCGGTTGTGTTGTCTGATTGGATTTGAAGTGTTTTCCCTTGAATGACGTGTTGGAAGTGGTGGAGTGCATTTAAGATTGCCTTCATTTCCAGGATGTTGATGTGATCCATTTCGTGGACTGTCCATGTTCCTGAAGCTTCCACTTGGTTTATGTGAGCTCCCCATCCTTGTAAAAATGCATCTGTTAAAAGGATCAGGTCGGGTTGTGGTTCGTGAAGAGGGACTCCCTGAGATAGTGTCTTGATGTCTGATAGGCTCCAGCAGTCCTGTCACGAGATAGCCTTTGAAATGCCCTGCGTCTTGAGGCTTGAGAGAATGCCAGTTGCCCCTTGGCTTGTCCCAGGTGGCAGTTTCATTTTTGCTCTGGCGTCCCTCCCGAAGGGTTCCACTTTACCAGCAAGGTACTTACAGGAGTTCCGGCGGCTGAGTTCTCAGTACGCCGGTTATCAGCGCCTGTTTACTGATGGGTCGAAGTCCGACGTTGGCGTGGCGTGTGCTTGTGTGTGTAAGGGTGTAACGATTGCCCATCGCCTTCCATCAGGCTATTCTGTGTTCTCTGCAGAGCTTTTGGCTCTTGGTTTGGCGGTGGAATGGATCCTTGACCTTCAGGGCACGCATTTCATTGTCTTTAGTGATTCCATGCGTGCCCTGGAGTCCTTGGCGAATTACAATCCTCGGAACCCCTTGACACAACGTGTCCAAGCTTTGCTTTCCCGCTTGCCTGGCCAGCGGAAAACCGTGTTTTTCTGCTGGATCCCGGGCCATGTTGGGATAGCAGGGAATGAACAAGCTGATTCTGCTGCGAAAGGGGCCCTTTCTGGCCCTCTCGGTAGGGATCTCAGCCTTGTTCCCTCAGATGCCTTTCCAACTCTGCGTCTGAGGTTACACGCTTTTTGGCAAACCTTGTGGGACAGACAAGACGGTAATAAGTTACGGACCATTAAAGGCACTGTCGAGGAGTGGCACTCGGCGTGTCGCCGCAGTCGCCGTGAGGAGGTTGTGTTGGCCCGTTTGCGGATTGGTCACACCCGGCTTACTCACTGTTTCCTTTTGCGGGGGGTTGACCCTCCTGAATGTTCTTGGTGTCGACGGCCACTTACGGTCCGGCACTTACTTGTTGATTGTCGCCATCTTGATGGTGTTCGTCGTCGGTTCCATCTTCCGCATGACATTGCGCGTCAATTGGGCGATAAGTCTGTCCTCCTGTCCGATGTTTTTCAATTTTTGCAGGAGGTACAGATGTATGACAAGATTTAGATTAGGGGTTTGGATAACATCTCTGTAATGTGTGGTGCAGTGGCAACCCGGACCACTGCACTGTGACTGAGGTTGGCGCTAATGACCAAGTTGTCGACGCGCCATTAAGCCTCAATCCCCCCCCCCTTGATGTCTGACCACCAGAGGAGACTCTCGAAGGGGAAGGTTTCGTCCGTTAGGGATGTTCTGGTGGATGAGGGATGGGCATCTTTCCAGTGATCGATCCGAAAATGATGGAAGGGTCTTGTCATCCATTTCCCGTAGGGGACAAGAGATGCCATGGAGTCCAAGGTTCCTATCAGACAGTTTAGGTCTGGAACTGTGTGACTTGGTCTTTGACGAAAGTTCCTGCAGGCGGATAGGGTTGACTCGATTCGATCTGGAGAAGGAGTGATGGTTGCAGATGCGAGATTGAATGAGGCCCCTAGGAAGATGAAGGACTGGGCAGGTTGAAGGCGGGATTTTTTTATGTTGATGCCAAAACCTAGATTTGAGAGGAGGGTCATGGTGAATACTCGGTTTGTAATGAGTTGGTTGGGTGATTCGTGGTTGAGGATCCAATCGTCCAAATATGCACTTGCTGGAATTTGGTTTTGGTGCAGGTGGGCTAGAACAGGTTTTAGGACAGTAGTGAAAATTCTTGGTGCGGCGTTTAGCCCAAACGGTAGGGAGATGAATTCGTAGACGCTTCCGTCGTACATGAATCGGAAAAGATGATGGACTGCCCGCTGGAGTGGAATGTGAAGATAAGCATCTTCTAGATCGATAGAAATGGTCCAGTCGTTTTTGTTTAGATTTTGCCGGATGGTTTCGAACGTTTCCATTCTTGAAGTGGGGATTTTCCATGAACTTGTTCAGTGGTTTCAGGTTGAAGATTAGTCTTTCTCCCCCGGTTTTCTTGGGTGTAAGAAAAATGGTGCTGTAGAAACCAGGTTGATTTGGATCTGGACTTTTTTGGATGGCTCTTTTTATGAGAAGTTCTTGAATTTCCATGGAAAATTGAGGGCTTGTTTTTGATGCAAATTCCCAGGGAGGGGGTGTGATTAATTTTGTCTGGTCAGGAAGGTGGGATGAAAGCCGTCTGTTATGATGGAGAGTATGAACTTGTCGTTTGTGATGTGAGAGTCTTTGTAAGCCGATTCTTTTGGATTGGGACGAAAGGACTTCTGGCTTTTGAAAAAGGGTCTGTTGAATCTTGGCTTGCGTGAGGAATCCAAGGTGGAGCAAGTTTAGGGATCAGACCGCGGAAGAGTGTGTCCGTTTCGTGGATGGGCCGATTTCTCAAGATGTGACGGGTGGAGTCATTGATGTTTGTTGAAGTGATCAGAGCTGCATCTCTTAAAAGGAGGGTTGTGTTGAAAACCGCCTTTGTTGACCAGTTCATTGAGTGGTAGACTGCAAAAGAAGCCTTCTTGAAGAGCTGCTGGATAATGTTGTTGAGACCAGCTGCCTCGGGTTGACTGTGTTCAGTTGAGACCTTTTCGCATAATGCGTAGATTGCCGTGTAAATTACGTTAGCTTGAGAGAGCGCTCGGAGACTAAGACGGGTGATCTTGTCGATGTCTTTCAGGACTGCGGACGGAATATAGATTCGTCTAGGAATGTGGAGGGCTGTTCCGAAATCCATCTTGGCTACAGACGTCAAAAACTCAGATTCTGTGTAGGTTCCGAAGTGACGTGGGTTTGCCGCGCCATCACCATTGGGGCGGAAGAACCAGTTTCCACGTCCAGGCTTGGGGGGAGGTGGGTCCTTGTCCAGTTCTAATGGTTCTCCTTTTCCCAAAAAGGTACCGCCGTTGCATAGTAGAGTTGTGAGAAGTGTTGTCGACTGGCCAAGCATAGGACCGGATTTGAGAATCTTGTCTCGTTGACAGTATCCAATTCCTGTGGTGAGACCCCGATTTTTTGTTGACGCAGCAGTTGTGGGTGAGGGCTTGTATAGAAAACAGTCTGGAATGGATTCTTCGACCTTGCGAAGGAATTCGGATAAAGTGATCGATGAATTTTCTTCATCGTCGTCTTCGTCGGTAGAGCAGTTGACCATTGAGAGTTGACCATTGAATATCAACTGTAAAGTTAGCGGATAAAACGGAAGTATTGTAATTGGTAAGGCAAGTAATTTCCGCAAAATTATTTTAGCTACATCTGCGATCATATCTGGTGCCAGTCAAACCAAATTCTGCGAATATTTTTCTTGCATTTCTGCGACATTAAAGTTGAAAAAAAGCACCCCTTGCGATTTCGTACAGCTCAAGCGTGATTATAACTTCAAAGAAAAAAGTGCAAAACTTCATTACAAAAATAGCACAGAAAATTCTTTGACAATATAGTAACTGCCAGTAGTCTAAGTTAAGTTCATATATACAGTTTGAAACAGCCATAATCCTGCCTTCCATTGACTTATGTCATAGCACTAGAAACTTTCAACAATAAAGTGGTGTTTGACACCAAGCAAAATATTCTTGTATTTGTAACATTTTGTTGTGTTTTAGGAAGCATTTTCGACAACTTCACTGGAAATTATGGTAAAAGTGCAACATCTACGAATTTCTGCAAGTTTTGTCAAATTTCGCAAAATTCACTAACTTTAGGTCTTTTTTTGGAATTGCAGACTTCCACTAACTCACAACTCTTCAAGAACCTTTTTATAGAGTTAGTTTTTAAAGCAGCTATGAAAGCTGAGAAAAACTCGGATGGAATTACTTGTCTTTATTAATTGTACTGTTAACGTGTTTTTGTTATCCGTAATTGTAGTGTTATAACTCCGTCCCGTGGTTTGTGTGTGTGGCTAGTTGGGGTTTGGGGAAGCGTTTGAATGTCAACTTGTGTTGACTAAAATGTTTAATTGAACGGCTGTCTATTACCACTAAGGCTGTACCGAACGAGAATTTTTCAGCCGAACCGAACCAAACCGAACAGACCTTAACCCTCTGGGCCCTAAGGTTTTCTTTTCTTAACTCAAACGTATATAATGTAAAGCCGATATATCGGCTTCTAGGGCCCAGAGGGTTAAATAAGCCGAACACCGAACACTTCCGAACCGAACAAAAATGTACCAAACCAATCTATCTTAAACTCAATGTAAAAGTACTCAGTTCACAAAGATTCATCAAAGCACAAGTTTCTTAACAAATGTAGGTATTTTCACATGGACTTGTAAGTCCATAGATGTTGAAACTAGGTTTAAACATAAAAAAATCTCCACTACGTTTACAGTTTCCCTTCTAACTTCTGAACCGTTACAGCTAGGACCTTGTGGTTTGAACCAACAGAAAGCTGGTGAAAAAACCTTCAGAATGGTGTATTCAAACATCAAAATCCGTCGATTAGAAGTGAAAATATGTTCGGTTTGGTACTTTGTGTTTGAAAAACCGAACGCCGAACCGAACACCGTCTGTTCGGCCAGGTTCGGTTCGGTACAGCCTTAACTACCACAACGTAACGCAAAACATCATTGAATTGTTACATTCAAAGATTCGGTTTTATTTGAGCACTGTTTTCAGTCTCGATGTGTTGCATGCACTGTAGAACTTTATTTGTTAAAAATTGCTGTTCAGTTTATAGCATCTCTTTTTTTTTTTTTTTTTTCAGGGAGCGAGTTTCTTTTGGCCTGAAGCCTCTGGGCGTGCAAACTCAACAACACTTACAGAAAACTATTCCTTCTCCCCAGCCACTGGTTTCACCAAAAGATGTACTAACACCGTTGGTCGTTACGACATCCACAACAGCGGGCACCTTGGTAACCACGACCACGGTAGCAAACGAGGAAGTGGATGCTAAACACCCCCGCATCGTGATGCATATCAAAAATGGGAAAGTGACTAGCACGCAAAAGTCTTGGCAGACCGGTGACGGAGCAACAGGGGAAGAAGGAGGTAGTGAAAGTTTACAGCCTACCATGCTATCCTGCGGTGGTCGAGTTTCTAATCTTGTGCCCTATATCCCCGATTCTTCTGAAGAATCCGATCAAGAAAATCGAAATCGGCCGAGCGTTCAGACACCAGTTGAAGGAGTACCTGTTCGACGTGGACCAACATACACGTCAACTCCAAAAGCCACTTCTGAGTTGACGCGTGGGGGCAGCCCACTCGTGTGTAGAAACAAGTCATCTGCTTCAGAAAGGGCTATTGGCAGTACGAGTTGCAACCAAGGAGTCAAATCTACGGGTATTGGCAGTCCTTTTGTCAATGATATTGGGGCAAGGTCGAGCCCGCTCCGCGAAAGAGGAAATCCATTAGCCGTTATGATTGCATCGCCGTCTGGAAAACTGAAAGCGACGTCCCCTTGGGTTGTAACAGAAGGATGCCAGGAGTCTCCATCTCTTGTGTCGGAAGGCAGCAACAATAGCATTAACTCCACGACGGATTGGACTGTTACAGGAAGGGAGAGAGGCGATGAGACTCCCAGATCAGAGAGGCAGTGTCCAGGTTGGATTGTTACTCCTCGAGGATTCGATAGGAGATCAAGATCAGCACTCCTATCGAGTCCTCAGTCGTTTTCTCACGATGGCCATGTTCGCTATTATGACGACCATGACAAGCTTTTGAATTGCCGACGTAAGGTACCGAAAATCGTCCGTTACCACAGCGACACGGAGACGCATACGCGACGACGGGCGGGCAACAGGAACACTTACTATGAGCGAAGAGAAGGCGAGAAGGTGAAGGATCACAACCAAACACCAAAAGCCAAACATCGGACGAAAGTGCCAGAGTACGTTGGTGCAGAGGTCGGCCAAACTTCGACGATTAATGATTTAGTTTGTGCGTCGAAACGGACTGTCTCCCCACAGCTGTCCAACGGCAGCTTAGCATGCCTAGATAAAAGCATGAGTGTTTCAAACTCGTACAGCGAGACAATTAGGCGGTATCCTTTAACGCCCGAAGTTGCCAATCGTGAAATCCCGAATGTCGAAGCGGTTGTGGATCGAAGAAAATCGGAATCAACGACGGACAACGTCTCCATAGACCACAAGTGCCGTGGTAAGGCAGATTCCAACTGCCGAGCCTCAACTCAGGTCGATGATGCAGAGTGTGGTAATTCTGCATCTGATTCAGACTCGCCCAGGCTTGTCAATGGGCACAGAACTGAGTCGTCACCCGATAGTGGCCATTCATCTCCCAAAAAGCATAAAAGGCATAAGAAAAATCGGAAACAAAAAGAGGATAGTTCCGAGCTTCAGCCTCCAGCAACTCAACTCTCTGAAGAGGAGTCGAGTTACAGTGATGAGAGTTCCAAAATGAAGAAGCGCAAGAAAAAACACAAACGGTAAGAACATTTTGTAGGGGCATTTTGTTTAAAGTGTAATACGGATTAAATTTCCTAAATTTTGCTAAAGTGTGAATTGCGCCCCCAAGTTCCAGTGCTGGAAGGAGAAAGAAGAAAATAATTGCTTTGTATTCAATGTCAAGACTAGTTATTGCACTATTTTATTCTTGGTAAACTGCATAGCAAATTACCTTCCTCCATTTAGTTTTTATTGTGAAACTGTTGTGGATAGTTTCATTATTTTCGAAATTCAACTAGTTCTGGTTTACTGTTTATACGACAAAGTTTAGGTTAGGCTAATGAACGAATGCTTTTTAAAAATTGCAGCAGTACCAAACCGAACCGTCCGAACAGAGGGTTTTCGTGTAGACCGAAATAAAAAACGGTTAAACGGATAACTAAAAAACCGGAAAGTACCAGCCCTAGTTGATAAATATATGAATCTTAGTGAACCGAGTTGTTTTAAATTTTATTTTGTTTGTTGATTGGTTTGGTGCATTCGGTCAGGAAGTGTTCGGTGTTCGGCTCATATATAAAATCAAACTGTACGGTATCGACATTTTGATTGTACTGAGGTGTTCATAAACCGTAGTTTTACGTGGTTCAGTGAAAAAAAAGTTTAAAATTTTGGATTGTGGTTAAAGTTTGCCTTTTTTGTTGTCTTATAATTTATTGAATTTTTGTTCAATACGATGTTTTGTAAGTGGGTGCCTTGTCAGGACTAAGGATTTTTTTTAGTAAAGGTGCACCAGTATTGATAAATGATAATGGATCGGATCCTTTGCCAATACTTGTGGTCTCGATATCAAACCGGTAGCGGCAACTTTTGATGAAACATCGATAACTCGGGAACCGTTATAGATTACGACGTGCGGTTTGATAGCGCCGAGTGTCTTTCTAGCTATCTTTCAACTGTTGGTTACTATTTTATATTTTAATACTTATTGGGCTTTTGAAGAAACTATACCTTTGATAAAAAACAAAAGGGGATTAGGCCGCGGAAAATGAATTATTGGTTCTCAGGCCCTCTCAGGCGATTTTTTTTTTATGGCTAAATAAAAAACTGACCCGCAAAAGGTTACTTAGCCTTTTAAGCAGTATGGACATATATATACGTCGAAGCTTTGATGGGAAACTGCGGGTCGATAAACGCAATTTTCGGCCAAAATATTGAAATGAGAAAAACTGAAATTCGCTACCTGATATGTTGTGCATCGATTTCTGTAAAAAAAATTGTTACCGATGTCTAGCCTGTAATTGTATATAAAACACTTTAGTTGAGTGTAGACTCACTAAAAACTGGAAACTCATTCCATATCCAATCATCGACCGCTTTGACCTTCCGGAAATTGTCTGATTTATGCTGTAGGCAATGTACCCTAAAGCTAGGAAGACAAGATTCGTATTTGCAGCGTTAATCACGTTCTACACTTTTATTGTTATTTTCCCAGTTGCAGCAACTCACATAAACTGCTTTGTTTCAGTGTCCGTTTTGAAACGCCTTTAGTATCGCGAGCTCCAATTGGTTTGCCCTTGAATGCATTGGGACCCCAGCCTAAGTGATGTTACACCATGTGAGTTTTCGGACGAAACGATAAAAATGGTGTGGACACGGAAGTGTTAAACTTTTTTTTTATTTTAGAGAATGGGGTTTAGTCGTTAATTGCTTTTTTTTTTATATCCTGACGGTAAACATTTAGCCAATTAATCGGAATTTTACATCCCTATTGGCACTAAAACTTAAAAGAGTTCTTTCTAAATATTAAGGCTGACCGTTATCCATTTTTTCCGGTACCTACCGATTTGGATACTAGCAGTACAGAGTGCTATAATAACGATACCATGGAGTTGTATGGTGTCCCGAAACAATGTGCAAATTGCGCATATGCGATGTATTAAAATGTGCCACCAACTTCCCACCTCTTGACTAGTGCTCTGTCGGTTTCATTTTTTTACCAATCGGTTCGGTTTCGGTTTTTCTTACAAAAGAAGCCTTGGTATCGGTTTCGATTTCGGTTTTGTTGTTCAAATGATAAAAGACATTTTTAAGTCACAAAATGTCCCCACATCCGCGAGCGACGCTATGTTAACGCAGGGGTCGAATTTCAAAATGTTGAACCAAGTGCAAATTTGCACCCCAAATCTGTTCTGGGGTGCAAAAAAAGTCTTTGGAGTGCAAAACCAAAGTGTGAACCAACACTGTGGTTTCCTATTTTATAGCATTGAAAATTCTAACATTCAGCATCTCCATAATATGTACAGTTTTCCTGCACTTTGCTTAAAACTGACTTCACTATTGAACTGAAAAACCTATACACATAGTTTAACAAAATGTAGTAAAAAATGGAGTTTAACTTCTTTTGAAGGAACGGTGTCACAGGAAATCTAATTCCAAGCTGTTTAAGATGCCGCAAACCGCAAGTCTTTAACTCGTGCGGTTCAATGAAAAATTCAACTAGGGTGTGCAATTTTGCACTCCAAGAGTTGCTTCTGGAGTGCAAAGTGCAATTTTGGAGTGCAATTTGCCCCTGTGCATCCGAATATTTCGATCCCTGTTGACGTTTTCGCACATGTGTCAAGTTTGATGGATTGTTTGTCCAGGAACGCTAACTTCCAACACACCCGTGCATAAATTGTTGGAGTTACTGTTTTTTTGTAAATGCTTTAATTTTAAAATTGTAATCGGAAAAACGTACTTATAATTATGATTGGCATTTGTTTAATAATCTAGTTGAAAACAAAACTGCAACATAGTGATCGATGCACCATTCCTGGTGAATTATTCGCGAGTGGCATTCTGTAAACCGCTGCGTTGACCAGGATGCCTATCGATCGAAAAGATGTAAACCACCACGTTACGTCTGGGGAAATATTCAACAATCCCACTGAACCCTAAATACCTTTAGCGATTATATTTGGTTTATACTTTTTGCTTAGCAATACAAACGTTGGCACAGTGTTCTTTAAGCATTCACAAACACGACGAAATTCTTCCCGTTCGTTGTTGTGGCAGTCACCATTATTGTCCGTTATTGCCACGTCCATTATTGTCTGCTACTACCATTTCGGACAAAACCGTCGATTAGTTTGTTTATCATATTATTTTATTTATAAAAGACGATTAGTTTTTTAAAGTTAAACATCCCTGCAAAGACACACACATATGTATGCAAAGTTACCCTTTAACTTATTCATACCTGGTTTTAAAAAAAAGAAACAAACCGGTTTTTTAAAAAACGTCCAATTCGGTTTCGGATACCAACACAGCACTACTCTTGACGCCTACCTTCACCAATGTCGGTCGCCACTCGCCAAACGGCGAGGAAAATTCAGCAGTTGGCGACTTGGTTTTTAGAGCTACTCGTCAAAATGGCGACTGATTAACAAATCCTGATGTTTAAATTGTCATATCTCGGGAACCGTATTAAATAGAAACAAGCGGTTGTCGGCGTTGCATGCAGAATTACAAGGGCTCTTCAAACAAGTGTGCAATAATGTCGCTAGCCACTTTAATTGATTGGAGTTAAGATTAATGCAAACAATATTTAAGCATGAAGTAGTAGCACAACTGCTAAAATTGTTTCTACATGGCGAGGAGGTAATGGACAATGGCGAGTGCATTTTATTGTCTACCGACCAAATGGCGAGTGTCACACAATTCACATACGTGAAGGTTGCTTGACGCTGGCAAACCGCATAGTTTACGTTTCGCCTTGTCATTACCTTCCTCTACGTCAATAAAATTTTGAATGGTTAAGAATTCCAAAAAGTCACAGACTGGTTAGCATGTGAAGCAAGGTACCACAAGAAACGAGAACGTGATGTTGAACAAGATCTTGCTGTTGCATTCAATAATGAACCCGGTATGGATCGAAATTGAATCCGTGTTAGCTTTCCAAATGATGGCCACAGTGAAGGACAGAGACACCGACGCTCAGCATTCAGTGACGTAGCAGTGATAATTAAATTTGGATACCCTTCCATAAAATCCATGCAGTTAAACTTACAATGGTGAAATGCACTAAGCTTGATTGAAATTTTCAAGGCACCTGCTCATGAATTTAACGGAAATTTGAAGTAAGCTGTTTTGTGCGAGGTATCTGCTCACGGTATCAACGGATAAGGAACCATCTGATACTGATATCGGTCCTGACACCTGGAATGGTATCGGACAGCCATACTAAATATTTCTTGAAATTAGAGCAGACATTTCGAATTATGTGCATAATGCTTGTTTAGAAAATAACTGGAAAAAAAAAACTGATAACTGGCTGGCACAGTGGTATTAGAAAGACATCACAAGAATCTCGTGCCCATGTCGATTATGGCATGTAAAAGCACCTAGGTATTTCCAATGGGATTTATTTGCAAAATTCTCCTTTCTCTTCTGGCACCATGGTTAAGGTTGGGTGTGCGTCAAAAGCTAAAGTATTTTCGATACCGTCACCAACACCGGCAGTCTCTTGCTATGACACCCAACATCTACAAATGAAGATTTTTTTTTTATGTGTAAGTCTTTTGAAGCAAACTAAAGCTTATATAGATGAACTGGCTCAGTTTGGAACCTGTCAAATACAGTAACTAGCAAGGCCGTGTATTCTAACCTTGAAACTTCTGATTATGACGCGGGATGAAATATAGACATGAATATATCTCATAGCTGCTGAAGGCACCAACTAGTCTTTCTCATTACCGTGGCCAGCACTGACCAGGTCCGCTATTTGGGTAGCTGGGATGAGTTCAGCCACCTTTGACAATATAACGAAAGTGTAATACGGATGGAAGCCTTCTAAAAACCAAGATACTTTAACCCTTTCATGGCCAGGTATTAATATCTGATGTGGAAATGAAAATAAGTCAGGTGATGAAATACAAGCTTTGTGAGGGTTCCGTGGGAACCCAAGCACACAGTGAGTAAAGCACGACCGAGTGGATAGTCCTGCTGTCCAAGCTAAGAGGACCCAAGACCGAGTCATATTTCTAATGTAAGTAAATCTATATAAAAAAAAAAGTTGCATTCGTTTTAGAGATCAAGATTAGCACTGGCCAGTTGCCAGATGGCGATTAACTTTTGGGGTCCGCGAGCATCAACTTTCCACTTAGTCGCCAGTAGGAGGTGACAAAACTAAAGCAAATTAATGTCAACAATTGTTAAACTAGTGGGATGCAGACTCCTTATTTGTCTTGTTTAATTTATTCATTTGCCTTAATGCTGGTATTAGGACATAGGTGTAAATGTAAACAGTATGCCGTTTTAGTTCTTAATGCTTGTATTAGGGTACAAGAGTAAATGTAAACAGTGTGCCGTTTTAGTTCTTAATGCTTGTATTAGGGTATAAGAGTAAATGTAAACAGTGTGCCGTTTTAGTTCTTAATGCTTGTATTACGGTATAAGAGTAAATGTAAACAGTGTGCCACTTTAGTTCGTACTGAAGGACACACTAATAATTTACCAAAGGTTGTTCCTTTTGTGAAACCTCTCAATAGTTCTTTGATCCATGAAAAGTAAAAAGTTTGCTGTCTCGTAAAATTAATTTTGCACATGCTGTATTGTTCTCTGAACTAAACAATATCAGAATCTTGTTCTAAAAGCAGTGTCTGAATTGGGATTCACTTCAGCATGAAAAGGCGTAAACTGGGATTCGGCATGAAAAACGCGTTGTGGCGATAAATACAACACAACTGGCGACTAATCAGAGCTAGCTAACCAGCCAGTGGCGACTGATAAAATATGTTAGTATTGACCTATAATTCGTATAGTTACCAAGAATTAAAGAAAAGGAACCATCGGCTCGTAAGCCACATAAGCTCATAAGGTACATTAGCCATCGGTGTCCTACACCGACGTGTAAAAATAGGTCCAGCTGGGTAGCTGGACCTTATTTTACATTTACAGAGTTGGTAGTTAAACTTTTCTTGTGTGTCTTTTCCTTTATTTCGTAGCCTTTGAATGGGTTCCGAAAAATTCATCTAAAGGGTGTAAGGACCACTTTTTAGGAATTTAAGGAGTGTAACAACCACTTTTAAGGAATTTAATGCCTTTGAACCATATAAGAAGCATATTTTCAGAATACAGGGTTTTTTAAAAATAACGCTACATGCCGAATTCGAATTTTTCTAAGTCCAACAACCATTCCCCGTCACTATAACCCTTATCTCTGACCTCAGTACAGAAATCAAGAAAGTTATTCCTGACCTCAGGAAAGAAAGCTTTTATTTGCATTTCAAATAAGAATGCAAAAGGTAACAAAAGCATGTGACAACCCCGGTTGGTGGGGAGGGGGGACCAAAACAAACAATAAAAGTCCATAATTATTTAATTGGCCATTTAATTGGCCATCAAGCAAAATAGCTAAAATAATGGCTTTCACAGTACTTGGATTCAAAATAAAAACGGAAAAGGGAAAACGCATGTGGCCACCCTGGTCGGTGGTGGTGGGGGTGGGGCACCAGAACAAACAATACAAGCCCATAATTAGATTTCAAGTAAAAATTAAAAAAATATTTATTTGGCCATCAAGCAAAATAGCTAAAATAAAGGCTTTTACGGTATTTGGATTCCAAATAAAAACGCAAAAGGAAAAAAACGCATGTAGCAACCCTGAATGATTGGGGAAGCCACTTGTACGGCGGTAGTACAACGTAGTGTCTGCATATTTTACAGTGCTGACAACCCACACGTCACTATGGCGGCATTCACGCCGTCACCTGGCATCAATGTTTGGGGAGGTATAGGAGGGGGGGGGGTCATTGGACCATTCTTCCTTGATGAAACAATCAACGGTGCAGTGTACTGTCAGCTGCTAGAACAAAGGATTCTGCCGGTTGTACGGGAAAAGTGTCCAGCAGATATTATTTTCCATCAAGATGGTGCGAGACCTTCTTGATGACCAATTTCCCAACAGCTGGTGGTAGAGAGGTGAGAGGGAATGGCCCGTGCGATCTGATACCTATGGACTTTAGTGTGTGGGGAGTACTGCGGGATTTGGTGTACATTCAACCAGCCCAGGATATTGCAACACTGCAGGTTCTCATTACTGCTGCATTTGAGACATTTACTCCTGACTTATGCAGGAGAATATGCTTAGGTGTGGATAGCAGATGTGGTGAGTGTATTGTTGCTGGAGGGGGGCACTTCGAACGAGTAGCAGACAATTCGTCACCGGACAATTCGTCCCAAAAAGTTCGTCCCCGGACATTTCGTCCCAAAGTTCGTCCCCGGTCAATTCGTCCCCCATTTTTTTTTCATAATTTTCTTGACCAAGCAGAAGTTACAAACCACGAACCATAAATAATAATAAAAAAGTCCTTAAATATTTCTGAAGGCTGCTTAACCTAACAGCCGACCAACGACCAGCAAATATCAAACTTCAAAGTTCGCGTTTAGAATTGGTGGCGCCCTCCAGATGCAATCTGTGAACTAAAATTTTTGCCCATAACGTGTCAATATAAATAGGTTCTACCAGGAGCGACATAAAAGAAGTGCCACGGAGGGCTCGATGAAGTGTCCATGATAACATTACCGCTTGTTCCATCTCTCCCCCATTTGGCCAGTTAGTGATCGACTGATCGTAGCTGTAGTTTCTGGGATATCTCACGTTTAAAATACGCTGCATAGGTTTTAACCCCATAGGTGCCAAAAGTACCACTCGTGCTACTATTCCGTCAGGCATGCGTGCAACAAAGTGCTCATGCAACAGCGTTCTACAAGCGTAACGCGGTGAAGCAGACGGCTACTTCAAGCCGAGGCCGACTGGGGTGAAGTCACATGTTTTGCCTCCTGACTCCACGACAGTTCATGCTTGTTCCAGAAAGCTGACACCTTTTAATTCCACGTCCTACGAACGTTTATGCATTTATTAACTCCTGGTTCTACTGACCTAAACTCACCGAAAGAATCTATCCACTTATGCTGTTACACAAGGACTGCTTAAAACAACAGAAAAAAACAAATTGCACACCCGAATGAGTACCTAATAACATTTGGGCCGTAATTAAAGGGACATACTGTCTCACTATATTCGAGCATCCTGCACGAAATAACGTTTGGAACATTTACACTGGAAACTATTTCTCACGAGGGTAAAAAGTAGGAAAATGAATGCCTTTGCAACATTTAGATGCGTCTGAAGTAATGTTGCAAAGCCGAGCCACACAGAAAATCCAACTGGAAAGAATGTACCTTTAATTTCTACGAAAATAAAAGTATAAGAGGCACATATCTAAACTATTATAAAAAAAAAGAGGACGAATTGTCCGGGGACAAAATTCAGGTCGAATTGTCCAGGGACAAAATGTCCGGGGCGAACTTTTTGGGACGAATTGTCCTGTTACCAGTTCAAACACCTTCGTTCGTAATTCAATCACCTGGAACATCTTTCTTTGTCTCTAAACCTTAATGATGGACTTAATTTACATTTAACTGGTTTGAAACAAAATGTCAAACGTCAGCCTTCTAGGGGTTAGCTTATCTGGTCCGGCAATGGGACGAGGGACCGTGGCGAAGTCCCCCCCCCCCCTCCCCCAGGGTTCCACATGCGCGTTTTCTTTTGCTTTATTATTATTTGAAATCTAGGAATTCCTCACAGAACTGAATGTGTCGATCGGTATCATCTTCGTGTTTAAGGCGTGAATACTTTCCTTTTGCGAATTGTTATTTGAAATCTA